>CAKNXH010059936.1:79884-226926 GCA_932178445.1 Andricus quercusramuli | reverse complement strand
TACGCCACCACAGTGAACAACCACCGCAGGGTCCCACTAAGAACAACTGCCATCTAAAAGTAGAACCGCTGTAAATCACACTTATGGCCACGTCTTACAACCGTGAGATGGGTGGTCACAACGACAGGCCGGCGAAGCCATCGTGTGTCTTGGGGACACGAAGAGACCGAAGGATAACAGCTTTCTGCATCCTAAACTAAAGCAAGGTGAAGTTGCTTCCAACTTTGTCTAAAGCACATTTAACACAACTTGGTTTGCCTGCATTCATTCCAGGCAAAGCCCGAAATCACAGAGTATTTCGGCCTTTACCTAAAACGCATCCGCAATACGTGCATTGCCTAGCCAAACTTAGGTTTACCGCCATTTCGGCCTTTGCCGGTAACACATATACTGCGTCCAGCGGCACGAATTCCCCTACACTGCTATGTTGAGAGCGTTCCCGACCGTGATCTACACGTCGCACGGAAAACTTGTTTATACAAAAGTTGTTGGAAATTGAATCATCTATAACTTTGCCGCCTAAATGGGCCACTTATTTTCAATAAAAATAGTCAATAAGTGCAAAAAACTGCGCCACTTTCCTAATTTTCCACACTTTTTGATAATTGTTGGTGACTTATAATTTTTTTACAACAATATTTTCCAGAGGAAAATTGTAGAGAATCGAATTCTCTACAAATTTGTTACTTACCTTTTTCATCGAGAAATGCAAAATACGCGTGAAAATCGACGAAAACACAAAATCCAAGATGACGGACACTCCCACTAATTATTTCTCGGACAATTTTATGATTTCTTCATCTGCTTCGTGGAAGACACTTAACTGCGTCGAAAGTTCGCCGCCCGCGGGTTTTCCGTTTCTTATATCGAATTTGATCTAAAGTCATTGGGCTAAAGTCCGCACTCCCTCCGGAAAGTTGACAGCTTCATATGATTCAGTGGTTTCGTGAGCATATCTGCCAACATTTACTCCGTTGGGCAATCGATGTATCTGGTCAGGTCCTTTACCTTCATGTCCTTCCCAAAGTGGTATTTTGTCGCGATGTGCTTGTTTCTGTAACTGAATTTTTTACTATCAGCAAGTTCAGGCAACTTTTATTGTCTTCTTTTATCTGTACTGGAATGTCTTGTTTTCTTCCGAAATCTTCAAGTAACCGCTGCATCCAGATTCCTTCTTGAGTTGCTTCAGCTAGAGCAATCTATTCTTATTCCGTACATGATAAGGCAACGCAGATCTCGTTTTTTTACAAGCCCAACTCACGGTGGCTCCATTGATTTTGAAGACGTATCCGCTGTTGGATTTTCTGCCCTTATTATTTTGCGCCTAGTCTGCGTCAGCGTAGCCATCTACAAGAACGCATTCATTTAAACTTCCGAGTTTAAGCCTCGAATCCTTGGTTCTCTTCAAATACCTAGGAACCCTTTTTGCTTTATTCCAATGAACTTTTGTTACTGCAGCATTATGTTGGCTTAATATTGAAACACTGGCCGCAATTGATCCTCGATCTTTAAGTACCCTGTATCCAGTGGTATTTTCGACAATTTTGCGTCTTCTCATTTAAAGGAGTCTAAGATCTTTTCAATATATCTCGTATGGCCGATACTAAACATTCCTTCTTGGTCACGCTCAATCTCCATTCCAAGGTAGTGATGTATTTTCCCTAATCTCGTGAGTTTGAACAATTGTCCTAAGGTTTCATCCATCTCTTTGACATCCTCTTCTTTCTTGTTGGCTATTATAATGTCATCGACATATATGACCGAATACATCTTTCCAGTATTCGTGTCCTTACCGTACAGGCAGGAATCTGCCGTTTCTTGAATAAAACCGTGCGTTCTTAGAATTTTGTCGACTTCCTCGTTCCAGACTTTCGCTGCTTGTTTCAACCCATGCAGGCTTTTATTGAATTTGCACGCCACGTGCTCCTTTCCTAGAACCTTGAATCCTTCGGGCTGTTCCATAAGATCTCTATTCAAAAAAGCAGTTTTAGCATCGAAGTGATGTTCGTTCATTCCTTCCTTCCCGGCGAGTGAGAGAAAAGTTCGTAATCGACTCCCCATTCCTGTGAGAAACCCTGTGCAACCACTCTTGCCTTGTACTTCGATATTTTTCCTTCAGCATCTCTTTTCAGTTTAATTACCCACTTGCATCCAATAAACTTTCTATCTTTTGGTGGCTCGACTAGCGTCCACGTTCCATTTTTCATTAATGAGTCGATATCTTCCTTCCACTCTTCTTCATTGATACTACACATTGCTTCCTTAAAGTCTCTTGGTTCATCTGCCGTCTGCGTAGCGAGATATCCTGCTGTGTACCGATTAGGTGGCACTCCTTTATTCTGTCTCCTGGATTGTCGTCGATTATTTTGCTTATTCTGTTCGATATTTTCATCCTGAATGCTCACCGATCCCTCCTCTGAATTCAATGTTGATTCAGTATCCTCGATATCAGTATTTTCATCAGTTGAATCCTCGGTTTCTTCATCTGCTGTTTCTGCAATTTGGACTGGTTCTTCGAGTATCCTGCCCGCAATACCTTCTTCCTGGAACTTCGAAATATGACATCCCTGCTGATTTGAATTTTATTTGTTTCCGTATCCAGTAGCCGGTATCGTTTCGATTCTTTGGAATGTCCCACGAAGATCAGTTTCTCAGCTTCGGCATCCAACTTTCTTCTTGTTTCTTTTGGCACGTGTGCATAAGCCGTAGCCCCAAAAATCTGTCAATTATTTACACAGGTTTTAATCCCGTACCATAACTCATAAGAATTTTTTTCTTTATTTTTAGCCGGCAGTCCGTTTTGAAGATAATTCGCGGTATTTACGGCTTCCCCCAAAAATTTGTTATCGATATGAGCATCAAGAATCATACATCGAGCCATTTAACCTTTGTTGTGCACTGGGGGTAGGATATACCCCAACGTATTTTCAAACGCGTTTTTCTAATCCGTACAATGCGAATCGGGACCTGTGCTGCCGTCTATATGTAGTCTAGGAATAACATTTCAAGATCCTATACATAGTTTAGCCCGTCCGGCTTTTGTCTGCTCTTGGCAGAGGTGAAAAGTTGACGTTCGGAAATTCTGGTGTGTGAAATACCCCATGTGCACAGTACGTGTAATTTCATGAATAATTTCAACTTTTATTTTGTCGTTTTTTGGCCTATTAGTGCGTAAATAGTGTGAATAAGAGTGGAAGAGAGCTTGTTTTTTCCCTCTTTTATGAATACATATATTTGTTATGTCTGTAGATGACTTATAATTTGAGAAACCGCCCCATTCTAGAGCACCTACATGTGGTGGACGAAGAATCCAACGGCTTCGATGATGTTCTAGATTGATATTTGTTCCTAAAATCTTGTAATTTTTTTTATATTTGTATAATTTCACATCATTTTGTGTAATAATGACTCAAAAATCTTCCAATAAAACTATTATTTTGAAAATAGACCCATATTTCTTATAATAATCAATACTTTCATTTTTGTTAAAATCGCGTGAATTCATATAGAAAAATAAATATTCTTTTTTCAACTCCGCCATAAACTAATATTTTTTCTTGAAAGTGTGGCACTTCAGGAAAATAATCCTGCAAAATTTATTCAAAAATATTAAAAATTGAAATTTTTATGCATTTTTCAGTGAAAAAGTCCATTTTTCCTTTTTTTTTTTCGTTGACATCATTTATAATTTTTGTACGTTACAAAATGTTAATGCCATCTATTAGGCCTTATCTTAAAAGCTTTATGCAATGGCCAGCAATTTTGTTTGAGTCAAAATAACGAATTGTACGTCTACAATAAACGTTTGAAGTGACTGGGGTATGACAAACCCCCTGTGCATAATACGTAATTTCAAAGAAATGTGCACAACAAATGTTAAATTAATTATCTATTTTTTCTTTCAGTAACCCCGTTCTGCTCAGGCGTGTATGCTACTGTAAAATGTGATTTGATTCGTTCGGACTTTAAATATTAGCTTAAATCATTATTAACCTACTCCTTCCCTCGATCAGAGCGTATTATTTTTGGTTTTTTATTGAACTGAGTTTCGACCAAAGCTATATATTCTTTAATCAAAGAAGTTTCCCATTGTTATGCTTCTTGAAATAAACTTGAGTAAAACGACTGTGATCGTCGACCATCATTAGAATATACCTTTTTTCCCTGGAGTGACGATATGCATAGGGCCACAAACGTCTGTATGTACGAGTTCCAGTATTGCATCTGTATTTGATTTTGATTGTTTGGGGAATGGTTTCCGAGCTGATTGTCTCATACCGCAATCCTTTACGCTGATACCTGTGGCGAGGTCTCTTGTTACCATTTCCTTAACTGCGTCGGGGTCTCTGTGGCCGAAGCGACTACGCCACGTGTGCTGGCAATTTTCATTATGATGAACCTCTTTTGCTGTACTGTAAGCCGCTTGTAAAGTATCCAGTTTATGGAGGTTTCCGTGGGTGTGTCCGAGAGCCAGTGTCTTGCCATCCCTCTTGATTCTGCATTCTGTATTGGTAAAGGATACTTCAAAGCCCTTCTGAGTGATTTTCTTCACCGAAAGCAAATTTTCATCCAGCAGTGGCACATAGAAGACATCCTTGACGCTTATGCTGACTGGATTATCGCAGCCGTCTAGACAGTTTATGACACCTGAACCCACGCCGTGTGCCTCTAGTTTTGTCCATTTCTTGGACACCTGAACTGTTGTCTTTATTGGGGTAGGATAATAGTAAATATAATAGTAAGTATTTGCCAGCTGTATTTGTAGCACGGGCTTTGGCATCCTTCTTTTTCCAATCAGCCTGACGTGTGCTGGTGGGTCTTTCCTCAGTAACTGTTGACGTTGAGAGACCTTAATTGCTCGAATCATTCTTTCTTCGGGATGCTAAGGCTCTACTTCACGAGTGTGCGAAGTCAAATTTCTTTTTGGCCGATGAGGAGATTGAACGAAATGAACTGGTACACGTTAAATACATTAAATACCGTGGAGTTCATTGAAAGAGACAATCTCGATGGAAAACTGCAAATTACTAGTTGAATTTTTAGTTACTGCGATACATGGATTTTGTCACGATCTTTAGTCTAAGAGATTCGTTTTCGGACTCACTCCCGCTGGTCAGAATTGCAGATACATGAGCGCATCTTACTCTAAGGTGGAAGGGGAGTACTGGGTCAGGTCAGGAAGAAAAAGGGTCTGCCCTGGGAAACTTACAATTACTAGTTCCACCACATAATGAGAAATTCTGAAGCTATGGCTGTAAACGGATAAGACGAAACACAATATTTGAGTAGAAAAGACGGAGCTGTAATATTGAGGACATGTGTAGGCTTAAGTTGTAAAACTACCATGAATGCTAACTAGAAATACTGCGGTTTTTCGGAAGTCCTAGATGGATCGAAGAGATATGACATCGAAAGTACAATACTGCGACCCTGAAGGCACACATTCAGTTTAGGTAGTAAAGTTATTCTTAAAACTGTTTTCGTATACTACGGTTTCTGATACTTGAAATATTCTTAGACTTACAAAAAATAATACAACCATCAACATGCCGCACTACTTGAACTAACTTATTCAATAAAGATTTAAGGATAGAACGAAATGATTCTGGACAACGTGTAGGCTGGTTACAAATATGACATGGTGTGATTATAGCAATATCAATCTAGCGATTAAAAACTACCGACGCTTAAACAGAAAATTGTGATTGTACTTATAGCAAAGGAAAGAAACCAAGCTAAGCATTCAATTGACATCAATAGGTAAAGGCGACAGTTTTTTTTGTTCTTCGCTTGTATTCGCCGAAAACGGTTTTCACAGTGGCAGTTCGTACGATGTTGTCTGAGCCTGGATGAATTTCGATGATGCGTCCAAGATTCCAACGACAAGGCGGAATATTGTCTTCCTGTAGAATTACTAAATCGCCTACGCTGATGGATGTTGTGGCACTCGTGTGCCATTTCTTGCGTACTGTTTGCTCGTGAAGATACTCTTTATGCCAGCGAGACCAGAAGCATTGTCTTAATTGCTGTACATGCTGCCAGTTTGACAACCGATTCGCAGGCATCCCTTCAAGGCTCCTCTCTGGCAGGCTAGTCAACGAGTCACCGATAAGGAAGTGTGCGGGCGTAAGAGCGGTCATGTCATTTGGGTCAGAGGACAAAGGAGTTAAGGGTCGTGAATTTGATATCGCTTCTATTTCGATCAAGTACGTGGAGAGCGCTACAAAGGTGAGAAGTGTCTCCCCAATTACGCGACGCACGTGATGTTTCAAACACCTTACTGATGCCTCCCAGAGACCACCAAAATGAGGGGACCTAGGAGGGATGAGATGCCACTTCACATGCTCATGCGTGATGAAACGCGAAACTGTCTTATTGTGTTCGTCAGATTGTAAAAGTGAGCATATTTCATCGATTTCGTTCCTTGCTCCCTGAAAATTAATAGCATTATCAGAGTGTAAATCAGAGCTTTTTCCTCTCCGAGCAAAAAATCTTCTTAACGCAGCTAAAATGCTCAGTTGTGAGGTCACTCACAAGTTCGACGTGTACTGCCTTTGTCGCGAAACAAATAAAGATCGAGACATAGACCTTGATTTTGTTTCGATTTCTGTAGCGCTTTTCCTTAATGTAGCAAGGGCCACAGTAATCAATTCCTATTTGCAAGAATGTTCTTTTGTACCCGAGACGACTTTTCGGGAGGTTGCCCATTATATAATTAGGCATCTTTGGATTTGCGCGACAACAAACAATACATTTGTGAATCACATGTTCCACAGCATTTTGGCCATCGATTATCCAATAACGTTTGCGAATCGAATAAAGCGTCGCTTGAGCATGAGCATGATAACTTCGGATGTGCTGTTTACGGATAATCAGGGTTGTTAGATCGTGTTTTCGCGGCAATAAAGCAGGATGTTTCTCGTAATAAGGTATGTCAGCATTCGCAAGACGGCCGCAAACTCTCAGTATTCCCTTAGGATCAAGAAATGGAGTTAGCGGAGCAAGCTTGTCCTTAATGGGCCTTCCCGATTTCAGTACTTTTAATTCTTGAAGAAATACTTTTCGCTGCAGAAGCTTAACAGCGGACTCAGTCGCCTGTTCAATTTCATCTATTGACAGATCTCCCTTAGAATTTTTAATTTCAGATACATTGTAATAAAATCGTCAACAATAGGCTAACACGTTTATTAGTTTCCCCAATGAAGAAAACTTACCGAATAGAATCAATGAGTCCTTGTTAGTGGTCGCGGCGCTCAAAACGATGGGGCGTCTTTCTGGGATTTCTCCTATTTCAATTTTAGATGGCGGCCAGCTGTCCTCGGATTTAGTGAGCCAAGATGGTCCATTGAACCATAAATCATTATCTATCAATTCCTTTACCGCGAGACCTCGCGATATGAGATCGGCGGGGTTTTGCTCAGATTTTACGTATCGCCATTCGTGTGGAGCCGTAAGCTTCGGAATCTCCGAAACACGATTAGCCACAAATGTTTTTAACGTGTGTGATGGAGTATTTATCCAACTTAGGGTAATAGTTGAGTCGGACCAAAAAACTATTCTCTCAAACGTGATTCTGCGTAAGGCTTTAATCGTGCTTTCATATAAAATTAATAGTAATAATGCAGCACAAAGTTCCAATCGTGGCGAAGAGATTGATTTCAAGGGGGCTACTTGAGATTTGGAGCAAATTAGGTGAGAGAAGCTGCGCCCGCTATTGTCTCTTGAGCAAATGTAGATGCAAGCGCCATAGGCGCGCTCACTTGCCTCTGAAAAGCCGTGAAGTTGTAGCAAGACGTGATTCTCGACTGTGAAATCGCGAACTATCCTTATGTTGTGAATCAAGGGCAACTGATCGCAGATATTTGGTCCAGGCTGTGTTTCTGTCAGTAGGTAGTGACTCGTCCCAGCCGGTTCTGAGAAGCCACAGATTTTGCATAATAATTTTGGCACTTACCAGAATGGGACCCAGAAGGCCGAGTGGGTCAAATAACTGAGCGATTTCTGATAATATTATTCTTTTTGTAACAGTTTTCGCTTCGGGCTGATTCACGGTATATCTTAACGTGTCTTTTAGTGGACTCCAGTGAATGCTAGGGGTGTTCGATTCCGATTCAATTCTGGCAAAAATCGATTTTTTTATCAAAAAAATCGATTTTTGAATCGATTCTTTGCTATTCGATTTTTTGGTGAATCGATTCTTTACCCTGTGAATCGGCGAACCGATTTTTTTACCTTTTGAAATTCATTTATCTCTTTGTTTTCACCCATCACATTTTTTTAAACCGTGACACCAAGTCAAACCATATCTTCTTTACAGTTTACACAGTCTAAACTGTAAAGGAGGTTTCACATCCCAGACTCAGGTTCAATTACTTAAATGAAAGGTGAAGGCGGTAACGATGAAGCCTTTATTTGAACTTTCTGCTAGCGAACATATTTGTCACTAACAGAAAGACCAATGAAACTGCTCCTCTTTGTTCGCTGGTGGCACTGCCTGAATGCAGTGCAGTGTGGAATGCCATAAGAATACTTTGCCGACACGTGCACTCTTGTATCGACTGACGATTTTAATGAATATAGGATTAGCAAATTGGTATGTATTCAATTTTTAACATTTATAGCACAAATATTTTATTCATCAGTTTATTTAAACAAATAGTAAAAACATATTGAAACTTATTCCATATTTGAAGTATAATTATATATTGATAATTTAATTTCTTATAATTTTAATAATTTTTCACGATTTTTTAGATCGATTCTTGAAAAATCGATTCTTTTGTTATCGATTTTTAAGTGAATCGATTTTCATGATTCGATTCAGAATCGATTCAAAAATCGATTTTCCTGGAAGAATCGAACATCCCTAGTGAATGCCAAGCGTTTTCGTGGTGGAACCTAGATCTAAACGAAGGTGTGTGCTTTCGGAACAATCAGGTAACGAGTCGATAAGAGATGGTTGATTAGAGGCCCACTGTCTCAGAGTCAAGCCTCCTTTACGGGTGAACTGAATTAATTCAGCTACGAGGCTTTGGCATCGTCTACGGTACGCGCACCGGACAGCAAATCATCAACGTACATATCCTCTCTCAAAACGATTGAGGCTCGAGGAAGGGAATCGGCTTCGTCGTTTGCTAATTGTGCTAGAGCTCGTGTCGCTGAAGGGGATAAGGCAAAAGTGCCGTACATTACTGTATTGAGCTCAAAAATTTTGACAGGATGCGCAGAATTTTCACGCCATAAGATTTTTTGATATTTTCTGTCATCAGGATGAACCTTTATCATTCGATACATTTTAGCGATATCGGCTGTAAAAACACAAGCATGAGAACGAAATCGTATAAGTAGCGAAAAAAGGTCATCTTGTATAGTTGGTCCGGTCATGAAGGTGTCATTAAGCGATAGACCGGTCGCGGTTTTTGCTGAGGCATCGAAAACTACGCAAAGTTTCGTTGTCAGACTCGATTCCTTAATTATGGGCTGATGCGGTAAAAAAATCCATCAAAATGAGACGCATCGCTTTTCTCGGTCATGTGGTTTAGCGTCACATATTCCTGCATAAATTGAACATATTGATTTTTCAAACATTTATTTTTATCTAGAGAACGTTCAAGCGGATAGAATCTTTTTAAAGCAGAGGGATAAGAAACACCCAGTTGGTTCTTGTTTTCTTTAAAAGGCAGCCCTATGATATACTGACCAGTTTCCGGGTCGCGAGTATGATTTGTATGGAAATCTGATTCTGCGGCGTTCTCTTCATCAGACATGATCGATTTTCGCGGTCCCTTTTCAATTTCCCAAAATTTGCTTATTTGAGTATGAAGCGAATTCATGGAAAAGTTGCACATCGTTTTCTTGGGAATTTCCTCACTAGGAATCGGCCCCGCCACTATGGAGCCGAACACGGTTTTTTGCAGTACAGCCTCATTACTTAGAGGAATTCTGCCGACACACAACAGTTTGTAAAATAGACGCGCCCCGATTAGCGCATCAACCGGAGCTGATTTATCAAAAGCGGAATCAGCGATTCGATGGTAACTTTGATGGTAAACTAGCTGATATACATTCTACCAGTAAAAAGGTGAGATCAGAACTAAATTTGTTAATCGTTGATTCGATGGTAGCGTTAGTTCTTTCATTTATGCGCGAACTCATATTGTTTATTCCCGCGACTGGGATTTCAAACGCATTGCGGTGTAGTTTTAGTCTACCTGCAAAATCATACGTCATGAAATTAAATTGACAGCCAGCATCAAGCATGACTCTGCACGCATGACGATTACCTTGATTATCAAGCATATGGACTATTGCAGTTGCTATGGTCACGTCGTCGTCCGAGCAAACGTTTGCATTGATGGTGACGGCGTTTGCTTTAACCGGTTTCGACGTTTCTTTCGGTCGATGCAAAAGAGTATGATGTTTACCATTACACTCATTGCATCGAGATGATAGGCAATTACTGACTGAATGATTAGACTTAAGGCAATTGAAACAAAGATTCGCTTGTTTAACTATCTTGTTCCACTCATGAATTTCGGCTTCGACTAATTTTTCACAGTTTTGCGTAAAATGCTCACCCTTGCAAAAATGGCAAACTGCTTTGAATCGCGCGGCGTAAGACATGGTCGGATTATTTGCGTTTTTATGCAAATGCGAACGCTGATCTGTGCTTTGATTTTGATGATTAGCGCGAGCATTATTTTTCGAGGATTCAGATGTCCTATCCTATGTTTAGTAATTTCTTTCAAGTTCACGTTGCAAGACTTTCAACTCATTCCGGTGGCATTTGACACTCCTGGGCAGCTAAGATGTAACTGATTGATGGCCGTATTAATTTTGCCGACATCCGGCTCGAAAGACCATAATGTTGACGTTGAGAGACCTTAATTGCTCGAATCATTCGTTATTCGGGATGCTAAGGCTCTACTTCACGAGTATGTGAAGTCCAATTTCTTTTTGTCCGATGAGGAAATTGAACGAAATGAACTGGTACACGTTAAGTATATTAAATACCGTGGAGTTTATTGAAAGAGACAATCTTGAATGGAAAACTGCAAATGACAAGTTGAATTTTTAGTTACTGCGATACATGGATTTCGTCACGATCTTTAGTCTAAGAGATTCGTTTTCGGACTGACTCCCGCTGGTCAGAATTGCAGATACATGAGCGCATCTTACCCTAAGGTGGAAGGGGAGTGCTGGGCCAGGTCAGGAATAAAAAGGGTCTGCCCTGGGAAACTTACAATTAGTTCCATCACATAATGAGAAATTCTGAAGCTATGGCTGCAAACGGATAAGACGAAACACAATATTTGAGCAGAAAAAACGGAGCTGTAATATTGAGGACATCTGTAGGCTTAAGTTGTAAAACTACCATGAATGCTAACTTGAAATACTACGGTTTTTCGAATGTCCCAGATGGATCGAAGAGATATGACATCGAAAGTACAATACTGCGACCCTGAAAGCACACATTTAGTTTAGGTGGTAAAATTATTCTTGAAACTGTTTTCGAATACTGCAGTTTCTGATACTCAAAATATTCTTAGAATTACAAAAAATAATACAGCCATCAACAGTAAGAACATCCCAAATATCTTCTAAAAAGAATAACAATTCTAGTTTATATTTCCATATCTGGTAATTGTCATTGTTGAGTTTCTCGATTTTGTATTCGGTTGCCATCGAATCACTCATCTTTAGCTCACTTTGTTCTCATACAATTGTTGGTCCTCACCCTCACTCACTTATTAATCCTTTTGTCGGCACTATATCCTTTTGCACTTATCCTTATCCGCACGCACTTATTTATCCCTTATGCACACTATATCCTCATGCACTTATCCTGACCCCTATTCACTTATTTATCCTTAGATGCACTTAATGCATCCTTATGTACTCACTGTATCCTTATGTGCTCACTGTATCCTTATGTGTTCACTGTATCCTTATATGTTCACTGTTTTTTGTGCACAGATTGTTTCTTATACACTCACTGTATTCTGTTCACTTTTTTTCAAGTATTTCTTCTTCAGTTTCCTTAACAATAATCTGTCTATCCACTTAAATCTTTATAAAATATTTATATTATTGATTAAACTAAATGCCTAGGCCCATAACCTGTTGGCAGTGTGAATTACTTAGTAGATAACAATAAATGAATGAACACACATGTACATGAATTTGATACTGAAGTCTGAAACCTGAGGACAGAAGGGCTAATACCCTTAGCCACTGCATAGCTACCTGAGTACAATAATTAGTCTCTGTAGAGACCAAAGTATGAATCGTCGTTGTTTTCAACAGTTTTAAATCGGAAGGCCAAGTTTTTTTGTGGATACAAATCTGAAACCCGCCTTTCAATAGCTTCATGGTCTAAAATCGTCAAGCGATTATGGTTATTCTAGCCTTTTTCATGATAGCCGCACAAAAGGAGCGTGTTGTACTGGTTGCGGATTGAGCGCAACATTTCTCTTTTCGAGCAATGTAAGCGGACCGGCATATGTCTGGATATATAATATTGGACCTCGTAGTAGAATTGTGGTGCTAGGGTATTAGGTCTAATATTTGATTATCAGGTATCAAATGTAGCAGAGATATACTGATGTTTTTAGTGAGAAAAACAAAATGGTGGAAACTTCAGCCAAACAAAACTACCGTCAAGAGCAAATTTTTACATTCTCATCTAGAGAAGGTATTAGATTTGTGTAAAATTTGACCCCCCGGTTTTTGTCAAATGTCCACGTTTTGAGGCCTCCTGAACCCAAAAAACACGTTTTTACGAATGTGTCTGGCTGTCTGTGTGTATGTGTGTATGTGGGTGGTGATGTATGTAGATTTTTAGTCTGTTAGCACGATAACTTTCGAAAGAATTGACAGATTGGATTGGGCTTTGATATACTCTTCAATTATCCTAAAATGAAGGTCAAGTTTGTTAGCCAGCTATTTTTGATAAAAATTCAAAAAGTGAGACCATTTTGAAAATTTTTGAGACCATTTCTTTTCAAAATTTGGGAATTATATTTGAGGCCGTTCATAGTACTCGGAAATTCGAACAATTTTTTGTGAAAACATTTTTCGATAAAATGAAAATTTCCAGAGTTACAGCATTTTCAAAATCCAAAAAAAGAAACGAAAATTAACATTTTCAGTCGAAAAACGCACGATAAGAAAAAAAGTCAGGAAAAAAAAAAATGTTTGTTTTTGCACGCCCTGCAAGATTATCATAACGACTTTTTGAATTTTCTTCAAAAATCGAAAATTCACATTTTTATTGCACAAAAAATAATTAAAAATCAAAAAATTCAATTTTACGGCCAAACTATGCAAGATAAGACAAATCATGATGAAACAAAATTTGTGCATAAAAAAGGATCTACAAATTTGTTATTGGTCAATTTTTGATAGGATGTGTAGTTTTTGCTTTATTCGTAAAAAAGTTCATTAACAGTTATTAACAGTTATTATTAGCAGTCAGATTTTTTTCAATACATTTACATGCGCTTGAATGCACCGACTCGAAAAGAGAGATCACGCTCAATTCGCCACCAGCTGAACACGCTTCACATTTTTCGCATCTCCACTAACAAAAAGTACAGCGCATGTCACGGAGGAGAGCCGGCTTTTCATGGTGAGGGCAATATTTTCGGAATGAGTGGTAGTTTAGGGCCGAAGGCCCCGAGCCTATCACGAGTTTCGAAAATATTGCCCTCACCATGAAAAGACGGC
This sequence comes from Andricus quercusramuli, assembly GCA_932178445.1. Classification (NCBI taxonomy): domain Eukaryota; kingdom Metazoa; phylum Arthropoda; class Insecta; order Hymenoptera; family Cynipidae; genus Andricus; species Andricus quercusramuli. The sequence continues at coordinate 213,198 of CAKNXH010059936.1, read as the reverse complement.
GCTCTCCTCCTTGCTATGCAATATAATATTACCTGAGATTGGCGTAAGAGCTTAGACCAGCTACACTTTTCCGGAACCATTTTTTTCCTCTTTGCAGTAAAACTTTGCAAGTACTCATGATGATCGTTATTCTTGAAATTTTGTTCCAAGAAAAGCACATCCAAGAAAAAAATTCAAATAGCTAGACTTTCAATACGATATTTTTCCTCTTATCACCAAGCTACTTCTTCTATTTTTTCAGTATATGTTCGTGATAAAGTAAACGTTCGTTAAGTGTACGTTTTAAATAAAAAAATAATATAGATTAATAGATATAGGTCATTGAAAAGTATCAAAATGGCAATATTTAACCTTAAATTACAGCTTAAGATATAAAGTTTTTTTGGAGTACTTTTTTGTAGAACCATTTTCAAGCTTTCATAAAACCACAGAAAAAAGTGATTTTTTGTTGTGGGTAATTTTCATGGAGATAAGGTTGAATTTTTCCGCCTAGAAACAAAACAAGATTCAATAGAGGGTAGCTCTAAACGCGTGAAGATAATTTTTGTTGCAGGTAAAGATTAATATAAAATCGCCGTGAATATTACTTTTTGTTTTTTCCTGTGCCAGTTCGCTGATGGGCATTAATATCCGATAATTTTAAGGCGGTTAAAAAGAGAACTGCAAAAAGATTATCCTTTTATCATTTTAAATTTGTGATTAGCCGATAGGATCTAAAAAGGTTTTGCGCCACCTCTAAATATTAATTGAAATTTCTATTAAAAAACTGTGCTACTTTTTTCTTCCATAGAGATGCAATGGTGCACGATCATTTCGGAAATTCCAGTACATGATGTTTTTTGGACCACATTAATTATCATGGTTGGAAGTGATGTTCATTTGTGACACTAGTGCCATTGGACGTGAACTATAGATCCGCAATATTGGATCCATCATTTTGTGTTTTGAAATTTTGACTTACGTTTTGACATCAGCGACCCAAAAATCTTCGAGTAGCAATTTTCAGTCCAATAAATTTCGTTTCACAATTTTGGTACGCCATACTGGAACCACCATTTTGAATTTGATAATTTTGATTTTTTTTTGACAGTATAGGAAAAACTTGCAAATTAAATGTTTAGCATTTTATCAACTGTATATACAATTCTGAAAATATTATATATAACTTTCTTAAAATTCGAAATAAAAATTCAATAGACAGAATCCTATATAAGAAAACGTGTAACCTCTAACTCGATTCTGTTCTATTCATACTTGTGTCGCATGCGTTATCGTTATGCCTTACACTTGCTACTGGCTAAATGCATGAAATCTCCTCTTTTCGAAAAAGTTCTATTGTTGATAGTTTTTGAAGTAATGGTAAAAAAAATAATTTTCCTTCTAAACTTAATTATAATTCTGTTTTTGTCTTTAACTCGTGTTCAAACATTTTAACAGAGAAGTTCGAATTTTTATGAACGAAGAAAAACGATTTGTGGAAAAATTGTTCAGAAAAGTAAAAAAGATGTTTTTTATAAAGGGCTTTCGCAAGTATATCAATTGTTGCAAAAATTTAAAAGTTAAATCTCAAAAGCGCAACTAATCATTTATTTTGCTTAGGATGCTTAGGACATGTTATGTTTAGGCTAAAGAATTGTACAAAAGGGGAATATCAAACATTCATTAATTTATAAGGTGATAGATGATGAGTTATGGTTAGATATAGGTAGAGGACGTTTCACGTAAATAAATGAGAGATGGTAAGCTGAGCTTGAGAAGAATAGATTAACAAGGATAGGCTATATAAAAGATAGTATGTATTGAGAGGTGGATAAAAACAAAATTGCTATAGGGTGTTTACTGTTTACATAACATAAAATAGCGCAGTGCGTTTCGCGAGGAGCACGCGCTTGCTTCTTCTGCACTGGAACCTGGAATTAAGAGCGGTTTCAGACATAGCCTTGATCTCAAATCCAGGGAATCCAAACGTGGAGATTCAGGGTCGTGTGAACCATATTCAATTGGAATACATAATATTACGCGACATACGTCCGTGAGTACCCACGCACTGCGTGGGTACATTATTATATTTATTATAATTATTATTGCTCTTCTCTCCGTAAAAAGTTCCCTTCTAAGATTATGAAATGAGTAATTGAAATAAAAAGTAAAATGCTTTATACAAGATAATGAAGTCAGCAACTCGATGTCTGTAGATTTGCTGAAACACATTTAGAAATATGACACACTCTTGAGAGGTTTGCCATCTGCAAAATACAGCCGTTTCAAGTTTCGCGGTACTTTCCAGTTTCCGTTTCGGGATGGTGAAAAGGGTGGAAATTACAGGAAGCAAGGAGGACAGGAGCACTGAGAAGTAGAGTGTTGAGAACTGTATTTGTAAACATACATCCTACGTACGGGCGAGCAGTCTTGTCGCAGTAAATCCCGGAACATTAATATTAATGCGTCTTCGGCATGTACTCTCTAACCTCGTGGCAGAAAGCACGAGAGTTCTACATAGTGCGAAGTGCATGCAGAACTTAAGTCCCTTCACAATATTCTGCTTTCCTCGTGCCACCCTCCCTATAACTTTACTATACTTGGTTTGGGTTCTCTCCCAGGTGCGACATTCTGTCACATAAAACTGCAATATTTCACACGACAGTCCCAATGCTGGAACCCTTTCTCATTTAGATCCATTATGCTAGGAACTCCATAATCAAATTTCGGAATTCTGTCTAGCTCAGAATTTTGGGCATTTTAGGGGCTTTTTTAGAAAACAATAAAATTTTGGGCTCCTTTATTTTTTTTTAAATATCAGTCTTCTCGTGAAGGTGCTAGCTTACATTAACTCAAAAATACCAACTCCCAATTTTGGGCTCTAATAGTACATTGTGCGCTAAGGAACTTAAGTCGGTCATTATACGCCGCGTGTGCGTTTGCAATACAAGTCGTAGACGAGCGCGAAGCGCGAGGCGGAGACGAGTATTGCAAGCACACAAGGCGTAATGACCGACGTAGTTCCATGGTGCACATTATACTTTATACACGAAGGGCATGATTTGCAAGTTTTTTGCCCCCGATTATCATGTATCACAGAGGAGGTCTGACGTGGCGAGTCGAATCGGTACAATTCACTTTTAGCGCCGGTTAACAAGATTTTTACTGAGCCGGTTGATATTTGCTCGTCTTTAAATTTTTGAAAAATATGAAAATTTTGGATATTTTTGAAAATTTGAAATTTTTTGGGGGATTTGAGTAATTTTTGAAAATATCTTGAATTCCCAAAAATATCCAAAAATTTCACAAATTTTCAAAAATTTCAAAAACTTTCTCAAATTTTCCAAAATTATAAAAAATTCTATAATTTTCCAAAATTTTCGAAATGTTCAAATGCTCAACATTTTTCAAAATTTTCAAAAAAATTCTCAAATTTTTTAAAACTTTCCAACCCATAAAGGGCTACTTAAGTTCCTGAAAACAGGCACGTAATACGCCCGAATCATGCCTGCGGCGTATAATAGTTATAATTACTAAAATTACTCCGCTCCACGCGAGGGGTTGATAACTCGTGAAGTCCGGTGTACACTTGTAATGAAATCTCCTGAAGTCTCCTGAAATATCTGAAGTAACTGAAATTCATTTGAAGTCACTTGAATTCTGTAAATATCTCTTGAAATATCTGAAGTCATTTGAATTCACATGAAGTAACATGAAATCACATAAAGTCACATGAATTTACATTAAGTCAGTTCAAGTCAAATGAATTCCCCTGAAGTCACTTAAAATAACTTCCATTCCCTTGGCATCTCCTGAAGTCAGATGTTATCAAGTGAGCAATAGGGTGGCAAGGAAATAAAATAAAATTAGAGATCAAAAGCAGCCTGGAACTGGAAAGTTTCAAATTACATCCATTTTTACCTGTATAAAATTTGAAATAGATCGATTAATATCCTGAGGTAATGCGGAGAAAAAATAAGTTTGAAAAATTTACAATTCTCAGAGCTTTGCAAAAATCGGTAATTTTAATTTTTTTTTGTATACTACATAACATTCCCAGTTTCAAAAATCTTGTATGATTTCAATATTGTCAACAGTAAAGAAAGTCGAAAAAAATTGCAAATCAAAAGCAGCCTTGCACTAAAAACTTTCATTTTGGGACAGTTTTATTATTATTATACCATTAAGCGCCTACCCTTCCGGGGTAGGCGGAACCCGCTTGGTGAGAAAAGGAGTAATGTGAGATAGGGGGTGTAGATTTTCTATATAGATCTAGAATTTTCGTGTTATTTATTTAAATAACACGCTCGTTCCGCAACACTGCTCCGACCCAGGTTGCTGATCAATCTCTCTACCGATCACCCCGAATGAAGAGCCCCACAAGGTCGTCATGTGAGGTTCCCCGAACCTAAGTCCCAAAACCGACAACTTCTTCCTTCTCTACTTCCACCTCTCCACACTTCCACAGCTAACACTCCCCTTCCCTATTCACTTACCTCACTTGCCCATCCGTCATTTCCCCTCACTTACCCTACTAACCCTCCTAGGAAAAAAGTACTACGAAAAAAAAACATAAATTTAAAGGGCATCTGCCCAGGACTAAACGAAACGCATAACATTCGTAAGTTTCAGTTTTGCGGAAATCGCTAGTATTAATATTGTTTTCGTATACTACAGAATATATATATCACTCAAAATTTACCTAAAAAAATGAGAAGATTTTTGTCGATTGAAATGGCCAGATTCTGAATTAATTGCTGGAGTCTTCTCAGTTTTTCTTCATGTGAGAAAGTGAGAAAGATTATTCTGGAAAAACTGAGAATATTGAAATCTTAAAACAGTTTTGAAAATTGGGCGTATTATATAGTTTACAAAAGAATATTGGCAATTTCTGCAAAACTCTGAGAATTAAGAATTGTATAAACTTAATTTTGCCCCGCGGAACATGAACATATTGATCGATCTATTCCAAATATTACACAGGTTATAAAGGACTTAAAATGAAACCTTTCAGTGCTAGGCGGTTTTTTATTTTCAATTTTTTCCAACACACCATAGTGAAACAGTGACACGAATAGACGCTTCGTAAAGTGAATGAAGCCTCATCAATTTAGTGAAAACTCTTGAATTCAATGAATTCTCTGGCATTTTTTGAGAGCTCTAGGAGTCACTGAGTCTCTTAAAATACCTGGAGTCACATGAATTCATTTGAACTCACTTGAATTCTTCTCCTGAAATTACTTGAATTTTTCTCCTGACATCACTGAAATCCTCTTGAAATCTCCTGAAATATCTAAAATTACACAGACCGACAAAATTTAAACCCAAAGACCGGAATATGTGACCCCGAGGGGTTTTGGTATCCTAAAACCAAATCCGTTATCCAAATTTCTCATATACGTCAGGTTTTGGAGATATTCTAACCTGAAAGTACAAAAATGGCTATTTTTAGCCATATTTTAGGCAATATAACACGATCAGCGATTTTTTTCTAAAGACTGCTAACGCCATCGTTTAGTATCCCTTTTTATCTTCCATTTCCATTTTTCCTCATCCGGAACCGATTTTTTTTCTCTGAGAAATGACACACTAACCATTTCAGTTGCACAATGCACTGTGGAATAATGCAAGGCGAAGAGAAAATATGGCTAAAAATAGCCATTTTTGCACTTTCAGGTTAAGATATCTCAAAACCCTGACGTATAGGAAAAACTTGGATAAAAGATTTGGTTTTAGGAAACCAAAATCCTTCGGGGTCACAAGTCCGGGCTTTAAGTACAAAAATGATGACATTTTTACCGGCCTGTGTTATTTGAATTCACATGAAGTCACATGAAGTCATATGAATTGACATGAAGTCACATGAATTTACATGAGGTCACTTGAAGTCACACGAAATCGCTGGAATTTTCTTAGAATCTTCGGAAGTCCTTGAAATATCTTGATGTATCTTGAAGTCAAAAGTTGGTGTACACCCGATCGTTCGAGTTATCAACCCCTCGGTGCCACGTAGATATGACTTTGCCAAAAATAATATTTTTCAGAATTTTTTAACATGAATATAATCTCTGATGTTTTGGTTCCTTAAAAATATCAACACTGAAAAATTCTGAAAAATATTATTTTTTTACAAAGTCATATGTATATGGTACAGAGGGATTGCTTGTTTTCAAAAAGGGCTTGTGCCCAAAAATTCTAGTTGGTATTTTCGAGGGGCAGAAAAATCAGAGGCTCTGGCACTAAAAAATACTGAAAAAGATTATTTTTTTACAAAGTTGTATCTGCGTGGTACAGAGGGGTTGCTTTTAGTAGTTCAGGGTTAAACCCGAAAAGTGGGATTTGCTATTTTTGAGCAGCACTCATGACGGTTACAGATCAACCGTGCTTTATTTTCTTAAATATTAAACTTTTCATATAACGGATGATTTTGGAACTTAATCTTTGTTTTTAGTGATGAACTGTCAAGAGTTTCAGAAGCCCAAGAAAGATAGAAAATTGTGGTGGAATTGAAATTTCATTATTTGCTGATTTTGGGCAGTTGATTAATGTAAGCTGGCACTTCCACCAAAAAATGGATTTTTTGAAAAAAGTAAAGGAGCCCAACAATTTTTATTGTAACCCCAAAAAATCTTAAACTTTTGAGCTATGCAGCATGCTGAAATTAGAGTGCGGAGGTGCTAGCAAAGGAGAAACCGATTGTTTCTAAACTACTGAATTACTGAACTTTCAATTCTCGCATGTTGAGAAATGTGTTTTCGATGATGCATTTTCGTATTCTTTTGCGACGTATTTGAACTCTGTTGAAGTAAAAATAGGATAGACAGATTAGCACGTTTCTTCCTTAAAACCTGCAGTAACTTTTTAAATTACAATTATTTTTATGTATGAATGATTTGTATATTGTTTTTGGTAAAATGTGCTCTTTTTCATGTTTCTGAAAAATTTTATGACTACCCACTAACGGAGGTATTACGGACGTCCTAAATTGAATGCAATTATGTAAGTTCTGATGTAAATGTAAGATCGAGGCATAACCTATGTGCATAATTGCATCGCAATTAAAAACTCAATATCAAAATAAGTGTGCTTATATACGGAAAATATCAGTCAAAATTGATTTGTATTTTATATACATAGTATATAGTTTGGTGGAAACTATAATAAAGTGAAGCTAAATTTTATTAAGCTGCTAACTATAATTGAAAACTGATACTATATGTAGCTTTTAGCTTGATCAATTAAACTACTCTATAAATGTAAAATCTGCAAACTAACTGCGGCACACAAGCGTAAGCTTGTTAGAGCTGAACTGAACTTATCTTAATGTGAATTAAATATATTTTTCCATACACAGTACTAGTTAAGATAAAAATAGAGAAGATCTCTACAAGATGTAGGGTGTTCAAAAATCAAAGTTTTTTTCCTCTGCACTTTTTTCATATCATGAGTTTTTTGGCTTTAAATTTTCATTTTCCTTTTTTTTTTAAATTTTGTAAATGATGCAACTCTGGTAATTTGTTTTTTTATAGAAAAAAGTCATTTAAATAAATTGTTCGTTTTTTAATACTATTATTAACCGTATAAAAAAATTTGAAATTCTAAAAAAGTTGTTTCAAAATTTTTTTAAATGATCTAACTTTTTGAATTTTCATCGAATATTGCTGGCTAACGAACATGACCTTCATTTTAGGGCAGTTAAAGGGTATACCTAAGGCCAATCCAATCTGTCAATTCTTTCATGCAGAAGACGCATTCGTAAAAACCTCTTTTTAGGGTTCAGGGTTCTCAAAACTTGGACATTTGACAAAAACGGAGGGGGTTAAATTTAACACAAATCTAATACCTTCTCTGATGAGAATGTAATAAGATGGAAATAGTATAACATAAAATAAAAATGGATAAAGTTAATGGGATAAATGTGAATGGATACAAATATTGCTGAGTCTAAATTTACGGAACAAGCAAAGGGAAAGGGGAGCTAGAAAATGGAAACGGGCCGGAGATGGACAATGGATACAATAATTTTTTTAAAATAATATAGGCTAATAATGGATATTCATATTCACTATGCATTATTGAAAGGGGGTTGAGGATGAGCTAAAAAAATATTTAATTCAAATCTAAACAAAAATTTCAACATCATTTGTTGAACTTTACAATCAAATATTATAAAATAATGGAAGGCTTCTCGTGAAAGATTAAAGTTTTTATAGAATCTTTTACATGTATTTATATTAAAATTGGATCACCGAAATTCATTTTAAAATTATGCAATGGCTGTTACAATAAGGTTGAGATTTTTGGTATATAGCATCAAAGTTTTTTTTCAATTTACTGGAAGTAAGTAAAAATGAGATGAAAATATTTTTATGATAAAAATTAGTCCTTGCTTCATGATTTATTGGATTCTTCCAGCAGATATTCATATATTTTTAGATTATTTTTTTACTTCGTATTGATCATAGCACAGAAAAAACAGAATATAATCTTTACAGCGATTTCAGAGTAATCTTTACCTGCAAAAAAATTTAACTTCACGTTTTAAGATTTACCCACCACGTGGGAAATGGTTACCATGTCAACTCCATTGAATCTTGTTTTTGTTGAATTTTGTTTTGATGCGAGAAAATTCAACTTTTTTACTTGAAAATTACACGCAACAAAAATTCACTTCGGGTTTTCCTGTGAGTTAAGTCATTACATTCTGAAAATATTCACAACTATTTGGCAACGATCCATAAAATTACTAATTTTAGTTCCGAATTATTTCTCAATTTATTCGCTGTCGCTTCCGAAAATATAAGAACGTCAGTCGTTTAATCGCATCTGTGTTTAGGTGTGTTTATTAATAAGATTCAAGTAGCATCAATTGGCTTGTTTGCATCGTTCGAACACTCTACGCAACATCCCTATCAAATATTCACTCCTGTTATAAACGCTCATTCATTTAAACAGTACAATGCCCTCACTCTGCAAGCGTAATGGTGAATTTCTAAATCTGGTCGTAGAACTGAAAACAAAATTCATTTTTGGTACTACAATATTAGCACTTTTCAAGTCATTAAAATTGAGATACCATTTGCAATTTGTATGTTGGATTAAATCATAAAATATCAAAGTGTCTTTGATTATATATTCTTTATGTAAAATTTTGTTGAACAGTAAAATTAATTTTAGTTTTGAATTTTTAGTTTAATTTATTCTTTGATGGTATTGGCAAAATATATATAATATATGTTCCTACATTAATTCTGAACAGATTGCAATTTGCTAGTTGGTTGTTACGTTGAAAAGCAAACTGTACTGAATTTCATGATACGATTCTACTGGTTTCTACTCCACGAAGCGAGTACGTTATCATATTTGCGAGAAGTGCAGCATATAGTTTGGATTAGTTTCAACCTAGAGTTTTGCAGTTTGCGCCACCTCGTTACATGATTATTTAATTATAGATGATTTCTAGCGAAGGGTAATTATTTCTAATTATAACTATCAGCATTCTAGATACAGCAATTATCGCCACCGATATCACCTGTGTTTATATACAGCTGCGTACTTGAGATTATTATATTAATCAGCGTGTAGATTTTGAAGTATTAATGTGTTATAATTTTGTGGTAACGGTAACGGGAAGAAGTACGTCAGTTAATTGGAAAATTCTTACGTGCAGTTTTCTGATAAAAAACGTTGTAAAATTCAATTTGAAAACTTATTTCCCTAATCATTAGAATTTACACACAGAGAAACAAACATATGTTAATATTACATGGATATCTTTAAACATTTACAGCTTAGCTTTTCACATAATATTATTCTTAAACAGAATTTTTAGATATGTCACAAATTTTGGACATGAATAAGGACAGATTAGTTTTTTCTGTAAATCTTACAAGAGTTTTTGTGCTGTCACAATTCTGTAAGATTATCAAACTGTATTTTCTCTATGCAGAATTTTCAGTAGTTTAAAAAATTGACGGATATATTATGTGAAATTTATAGACAAATTTGACTCATTTTTTTTTAGTTTAATTAACTTCATACTGTTGAGTTCATTCGAATTCAGTTTAATTCAGTTGATTTGAGCCTTATGTATTAAAATTCACTGATTTATTGAAAAAATGTAGACATTAACGTTTAATTCTTGAGATTGTCGAATTTTTTATTCTTTCCCTAAGGGAGAAGGGGGGTGAAAAATTCCAGAAATGACCCTTACATTTTTACATTTTATTAATGAACAGTTATTAAAAATTACCAATCTCTTGTTTTTTTCTCTGAAGGTTCATTTTGAAAACGGATCCAATTCTTTAAAAATTGCGAAATTATATCAAATATTTTAAATTTAATCCTCTGATCGGCCATATGCTTTTAAGCAATTCTTATTCTAGAGGGCTATTACTAAACGTTTTCAAATAGTATATTATTCCAGTTTCAAGACTGATTAAAATAATTAAAATATTGCCAGTTGTTTTAAGGAAAAATATCTGTTAGACATCGTATCTGTGAGCAAAATTCTGCGACAGATTGTAGCACGCGATTCCTATCTACTTGAGACCTTATGATACCGAAAATGATCAAGTATGTCACGCAATTCGGCTATTTATCAAACCTGTAGCCACTGTTGTTTTCGATCATGATACTCTCAGCCCGAAGAAGTGAATGAAAATTCTAGGGGTGTGATTTTACTGTAAAGGTAGCTATTACTTGACACGAGATCGTACCATTCGGTAAATAATTTGTTGGAAATCGGAATATTCTCCAAAGAAGGAATTTCACTTCTATACATTTATGTTTTTCCTTTCAGCCTTCCATAAATTATATCTGTCACATAAAAATCGATTCAATTAGAAATCTCCTGGAAATGAAAGCTAAACAGTTCTATTGTAGGTAAAAAGTAATACACTATGTTCTCCAATCTTATTCGATTTTTATAACTACACAAGAACTCCAATATAAGGCCAGTTTTGGGGGGTTTCCTCGCAGTGGCTGTGGCACTAAATTCGTCGTTGGAAGAATGGTGCGTAATGGCGACGCATTGTTGACACTTTTTGAGCAACTGCGTGGGCTATCAGTTGTAGGAAGAACTAAATCAGTCGGCCTTATATTGGAGTTCTTGTGAATGTACTTTTTCTCATTTATTTTTATATTGTTTGATAGATAAAAGATATTTCAACGCATTTTATTTTTTCGGAAACATCCCTGTATCTGAAATGCATCAAAATTGAAAAAGATTGAAAATCAATTTGCACCAAAAATTTGGGTAGCTATAAGAAACAAGAATTGTTTTCGATAACTACTCAGTGCGTAAGCTAATGGTGATTCTTTCTAATGTTCTAATTATAAGAAAGATGTTTTGAATTTATTCTATAAATTATTATGTATACTAATTTGATATTACTGCATAAATTGAAACGAAAACAGCCGAAGTTACAACCATTTGCCAAATGGTTCATTGTAGATCGCTCGGACTGTTCTGCAAACTTCTCCATGGATATAATAGAATACGGCTTATGTGCAGAGGAGTCTGAATTCCAATTCCGGAAGAATGGTATACCACAGTAATCGGTATGTAAATCGATCGATCTCAATCCGTACGAATGCAATCCTCATATCGACAAGCCAAGCGATATACAAAGTTACGCTCTATTATTATATTTGTAAATAGTAGTTTACCCATCATTTCCTCTGGTGAGCCGATATCTAGTTTTCATTGGTATAACCGATTTTCATTTTCTCTTTGCGTATAGAAGTGATTCACCGTATGAAAACAAAATTATTAACGCCATATTTTAAATTTATATTACAAGGAACTTCTTATGTAAAATATGTGTTTTTCGGACACTGTTTTACCTGCAATTTGGGAATCCATTGTTCAAGAAAGAATGAGTCACAAGGGATATAGAAATTACTGAAAATCGATGAAAAATCAGTTTATCAACGTTTCTATGCAATATACGAGAGATAAAGTGGAGAGTGTGTTCAGTGGATTTCTATACAAGCACAGCTCTTATGAAAGATAATAAAAAGTTCAAATCGGGTAATATTATTAGTCAATAATCACAAAAAAAAAATAATTTGTAGATAAATTCTACTTTGCATTGCGTTATTTTATTCTATAACTCCAAGATAGCATCCCGAGAGTCCTCTTTATTTTAATACAAATTAGCAGTTAGTTACCATAACTTAGTTCCACGTGGGAAGCATCCAGATCGTTTAATGTTTCCCTAACTTTCATTTATCACTTAACTTTTCTCAGTATTGTTAGATGATGTTTATAGTTTTTTCCGATTATTCTCTTAAGCAATTTTTCCGTTTCAAACAATTTTTTTCTTTGCTGTTAAAATAATAGTTACCTAAGCTAAAAACTACAGTAGACTGCAGTATTTTATCAGAAATGATATTAAACCCAGTAGTGTCTAAGGTTAGGTCATTTAATATTGCGTAATGTATGTTATAGCAAAAAATAAATAAATGATTTCTTATAAAAAAGAAACATACTGTAACTTTTCTACATGTACGGTTTTCAAATATCTCTTTCTTTATCTATGTTTTTCAACATAGTGGATGCGTGCTGGTTTCCATCGTTTCGGGTTTCCAGCAAACTACTACGTGACATTCTGAACGACTCGTTACCTCTTCACGTGAGCCAACCTAAACCCCCTTTGGGGATTCAGCGGCTTCACCCCTTTTTCCTCAACAACCCTCTCCCACGGAGCAAATTGAATGTCACTGCCAACCACCACTGTCATCTCCTTTTCTCTTATATATATATATATATATATATATATATATCCTTTCTCACGAGTAAAAATACCTTGAATCTATGTGCGTACATATAACGCATGTACATAATATTACGTATACAACAATGTGACAGATCTATTTATCGTATACACATGGGGTTTTTATACTTCTGCTGTGACCCTGTTTTCAGAAATATATCTTACTTTATCTGCTTTGAAGCTCCTCTCCTCGCTCCTATCTTCCCGCTCACTTATCGTGTACTTTTTTCTCTTGATTTTTTCCACCACTCAGTTTGACAGTTTATTAGTATACATCAGTTCGAATAATAACTTTCTACATTGATTCAATTAACTTACAAGGAGAGGACGCGAGATGGACATCGTCGATTCGACTGGAGCTTTAAAGGATGAAAGTACATCAAAATCCAATAGGGGCGTATTTTTCCTTTCGATCTAATAAGCCTTAGTTTCCGAGATAGTAAAAACAATTACAAAAAATCATTTTCGTCCCTTCTTGGAAAAGTTGTTAAACACATAGTCCGGCGGATAGTGCTTATTTTTTAGGTGAGACATCCGCATGTTATTAAAAATACAAAATTATATTTTCCGTGCAAACTATGCTAGATACGGAAAAATTTTAAGAACCGAAGACATTCATCTTAAAAATATCTATGAATTTATATTATATTGTATATTTTTTTTTCTCTGAGCAACAATATTTAAACTTTGTTTTTCGCTCTTATCGAATATTATTTGTAAATATTTAACATCATAAAAAATAATGTTATTAAACTATGCAAGATTAAAATTGAAAAATCATGAGAATGTGCCCGCACAGTGGGCAGAATTTTGTATAACAAGAAAATGTCTCAAAAGAAAATACAGAAATATTTTCATCTACTTTATTTAAAATTTCTTTTTTACATACATTTTCACGAAAAGTTGATCAATGTTTTTTTTAAGTAAATCATATAACTTCTTCATAATTATTGCCTTATTTCAGTTCACTCACATTAATTTAACTGATAAACATACACTTCAATTCAACAGGGCTTCATATTTATCACTTTCGTAATTTAATTCTATTACAAAATTCTATCAAAAAATGATCTGAAGAAAACTCGTCGATATTTTCCAGGTGAATAATTTTATTGTTGAACGTTTTTTTTTATCTTCCATAGTTTTCTCGTGAAACTGAATTCTATTATTTTCATTAACTCAAACCTCGATATCTCGAAAACTAAGGCCCATTAGATCGAAAGAAAAAATACACCCCTGATGGATTTTGATGTAATCTCATCCTGTAAGGTCCCAGTGGAATCGGCGGTGTCCATCTCGCGTCCTCAACTTGCTAGAGTTCCTGCAAAGTTTTTTTTATATACATAAACATATTTGAAAAATTAGCAGAATTTCAAAAAAAATCAATGCTGTCATTTTTACTGTTCACAATTGAAAAGATTTCCGTTGCAAATCTATAACATTCAATAAATTACAATTTTAAATCTTCAAAATTGAACTATTCCAAAAACAGCATTTTAAATAGTGTTACTTTCTATTTCTTACATTGAATATTGAAGAGTCTCCAATTGCAAATATAAAAAATTCCAGAATTTGAAATTATAAATCGTTAAAATTAAAGCATTTCCAATTGTAAATCTTGAAAATTGAATTATACAAAAAAACGTTCAAAATTACATGCCTCTAGAATATAAATCTTAAAGATTGAATGATTTAAATTAATATATATATATATATATATATATATATATTTTCAAGTTTAGGAATTTTCAGTTGTAACTCTTCAATATTGTAAAACATTAAATTCTAAATCTTTAAAATTGAAGAGTTTTTAATTTGGAAAGGTCACAATTGAAAAGCTATAATTTTGATGATTTGCCTTCAAAATACCTTCAATTTGAAAGATTTATAGTTGGAAACTTGTCTTTTGATCTTGCAAATCATCTAAATTTAAGAATTTGTATGTATATATTTTCAAAATTTAAGAGTTTTCAATTGTGAATCTTCAAAATTTAGCTAGATATTGAAGAAAGGCATTAAAAAATTACATCACTTTAAATTCGGTTACAAACCTTGAAGATTGTCCTATTTCAAAATATTGCTGGCAATTTTTGGATTGTAAACGTCTTCAAGATGGATGAGTGTCGAAAGTGGAAAATTTCAGTAAGATTCTGAATTCCAGAATTTCTTTCAAATTTAATGAAAGTTACAAATAACTGAAAGCCATTTAAAGTTAAAATTAAAATTAATTCTAAAATTAAAATAAGATTGTATGAAGGGCGATATAGCTATTTTAATATTTATTTCAATCCATGGTTATAAATTATATTTTATAGTCCCGGGTGAAAAAGTTATATATAATTTGTATATAGGGAACAAAAAACTGATATTTTTTATTTGTTTTATATAGAAAAATTCATGAAACAAATGAAAAATATCATTGGCTTGTCCACTATATGTGTATAAACTATACCGTAAGCATGAGGTCATAGAGAAGCGTGAGTGCAAGTGAGACACTAGTAGATGGCGCATAAGAGCATCTCTTTCGCACTTATGACTATGACTACTATGAATTTGGCATCACTGTATATAAGTTTTTCACCTGAGATGCTTTAAATTGAAGCATATATTTTAATTTGATAATTAGGTCAAAAGATGGCTGACTTTTTGCTTGTCCAAGCAGTTAAATTTAATCAATTGTTAGTCAAATTTCACTAACTGCCAGTAGAAAAATGTACCGACGTGTTATTAAAAAGAATTAAGCTAATTTCTATGACAAATAATATAACTGTAAGTTTCAGGACTAATTTGATTAGCAAAATTTCACTAACTTGTAGTTATATAATGAAGAATACAAAATTGAATGTCTGTCTTTCTACTTTTCAATTTATAATTCTTAACTATTTTAGATTTAGAAATTAAAAGATTAAAAGTTTTTGCATTTTGAAATTTCAATTGTAGATCTGTATATAATTTGACAAGTTTCTATTATAATAAATCAATGATATACTGAAAATTAATCAAATTGATTACATTTCCCGTACTTTTTTCAGTTAAATGTAAACACCCGGGTAAATGAAATTGAAATTCACAAAGTCAGGTACTGAGTTACTCTAGTTATAATTCAACTAATTTTCAGCCAATTTTCACTAATTGAATGAGTAAAAGACGAGGTGAAATATGTAAGTTCTGCTGTTCTACTGACAAACTTTTTATTAATTTTGTGTACATTGAAGAACAAAGAAAATTACTTATCATTGATTATAAAATAATACATATTTATAACTCTACACGGAAAAAAGTATA
Source organism: Andricus quercusramuli (assembly GCA_932178445.1). Lineage (NCBI taxonomy): Eukaryota > Metazoa > Arthropoda > Insecta > Hymenoptera > Cynipidae > Andricus > Andricus quercusramuli. The sequence continues at coordinate 197,155 of CAKNXH010059936.1, read as the reverse complement.
CTGTAAGATGTACAATCTCGAACAGTAAAGCTGGGGTTTAAAGCGTGACCACTGTGAAATGAGCAGTTTTCACAGTATTGAATGCAGTGTGAAACAGTAATCTGAAACTATACTGGTCGAAATACCACTTGTAGCAACACATATAGCAGCTATTACAGTTTGGCATTGTAGAGTCGAATAGCACTGGTGGGCGCCGTTTAAATTACTGCTCCGCATTGTAAGGTTTCACTTATAAGCTGGCAGACGTTACGTTTTCCAATTGTGAATTAAAAATGGTGAATTATACAATTTACAACTGGTAAGATATCCTCTTTCATAATGCGATGGGTAGTGGGCTACAAAGTAGATAGTGCAGTTTGAAATAGTAATCCGGTATACCAATATGGGATCTCACCCCGCACCAATTTCGCAGTGTGAAATTGTAGCATTTCCTTTTACGTACTGCGTCAAGTGCTAACTCAGAGTGTAAGAGGTACAGTGTGAACTGAAGAGAACAATATTACTGAGCGAGATTGTAATATCTCCACTTCCAAATAGTGTTTTTCGCTGAGCGAGATTTGTTTTACTTCTTACAATATTAAGTTTATTTTTATAATTAATTATTAATCAATAATTATTTTTCTAACTAAAAACTAAAAGGTGTATTGAGATTATATTAAACTCCATATCTGCCTTACTGAGGAAAAGCTTACGTAAGTGGCATTGTCGTTTAGGTCGAATTTAACATTTTCAGGATTATTAGTCAAACTTCAGTTCAATTTCAGTTTTAGGTTATGTTATTAAACTAAAAATAAAATATATACATTATTTTGTCGAATTTTTTCGTCTATAGACAGACCGCCCACTGACATTTTACAAAATGGAAAAATTGTCGGAAACTATTTCATAATGTTTTCTCTTTTATCATGATATTATATGAGATAATTATTATAAATAAACATTGCGAATAACTCTACTTTATACTTCAATACTGTTTTTTTGTTTTCTACAAAATTTTCAGAATTTGAAAATATTCTGAAGAATTGTACATATATAAAAAATACTTTTTTAAAATTATTTTTACTATTAAATTTTCTGCTTATGATATTTTTGATTTCTTATAACACTCAAAATGGTTAGGATCGTACTTGATTAAGCCACCCAGGTTCGAATATTATATTTGGAAGAATTTTTTTTAGTAGAATAATGCATTGTTTTCGACATGTCATTTTTTGAAATAATAATTTTAAAATAATCTGCAATAACATTTTAGTTCAAATTAATTTCCAATTTTTACGTTATAATAATTTTTTCAACCTTTTCACATTGATATTTGTAGAAATTACTACCATTTCATGAAAAAAAAATATTCTCACATTTTTTTCCAGATTTTCAACAACAATAAAATCTACCACACTACTGTAATATCGCGGTCTTTAACATTAATTCTCGGAACCGAATGTATTTTTTGTTTGTTTGTTTTAAACCGTTTTTATTCTAATTCAGCATCCCCATTAGGGTGGCTCAAGAATGCAATGCAAAATTTTTTTCATGCTAGGGGGCAACGATTCCCCCGATTTTGTTCCCAATCCGAAAAAATGACTAATTTTTGTTTTTTATTTTTTTTTATTTTAACTGCTGCCGGTTTTGACTTGAAGTTCCCCATGTAAAATGCATGGGGAAAAATTACTTTTTTCAGTTTTTGAAATAATTTTTGGAAAAATGGTTTGAATGCGTTTAGAAAAATGTGACGAAAAGTATAGAGGCTTGTAGAGAATCATCCAGCGAAGAATTTAATGTATCGGACATATGGGTTTGACACCCCTAACACACCCCCACGAGTCCCTGAAGACTAGCCTTAAAACGAAAAATATCAATTCTCCATAAAAACGTCCTTTTCGGTACTGCATTCTCGTCTTTTTCTTACCTCAAATAATTAAATTGGTCTAGTGGAATATTTGTTAACATTGCCTGAGTAATTTTCAATCATTTAAATAAATGGAATTTGTTTAAATATTTTTTTTGAAAATTCGTTTTTTTCCTAAAAATTATTACTATTGGTCTACTAGAATATTTATTAACAATTATTTATTAATTTTCAAATATTCAAACAAATGGAATTTGTTTAAAACTTTGCGAATTAATTAACAAATGTTGATAAAAATTCCACTGAAGAAATAATAATAAACTTTAATAAAAAAAATTCAAAAGAAAATTAATCAAACAAATTCCATTTCTTTCCATAATACAAAATTAATAAATTATTGTTAATAAATATTCCACTAGACCAATAGTAATTATTTTCAGGAAAAAAATGAAATTTCGAAAAAAAATTATTTAAACAAATTCCACTTGTTTGAATAATTAAAAATTCATTAGGCAATGGTAATAAATATTCTACTAGACCAATACAAATAATTTTAGCTAAAAAAAATATGAGAATACAGTGCTCAAAGGTCGTTTTTATGAAGAATTGATATTTTGGTTTTAAGGATAGTTTTCAGGGACTCATAGGGGTATGTTGGGGGTGGCAAACCCATATGTCCGATACATGATTCTTTGTTGGATAATTATCTACAAGCTTCTATATTTTCCCTTCACATTTTTTCAAACCCTAAAAAATTATTACAAAAACTCAAAAAAGTGATTTTACCCCATGCATTTTACATGGGAAACTTCAAGTCAAAACAGGCAGCAGTTAAAATCGAAAGAACGAAAAAACAAAAAATAGGCATTTTCTTTTTTCGGATTTGGAACGAAATGAAAGGAAACGTTGCCCTCTAAAAAAAGTGTTTTTGAGCCACCCTAATCCCCATATCTCATGAGAAAAATTTTATTTTTGCGAAAAATTGAAATTTGAATCACTATTCAATGTTTGTCTCATCTTAAAATAGTGATTTCGATTTTGCATTTGATATATTATTACGATGTTTGAACTATTTTTTATTTATCATATTATATTTTTTATTTATATTTTGAGTAAACATTTATCATCATTTCATAGCCGGCCACGTTTTTCTCAGAGAAACCCCATGGCCGAGAATTTGTCAGAATAATCTAAGCGGTTCCGTAGCTCACTTGGCTAAAGCGTGCGCCACATTTAGGTTTTAGGACAGGTTTGAGGTAGTTAGGTAGGGTTCGATTCCCCAGCGGGGGCGATTTTTCGAAGCGTTTAAGCGTGCGATCATATGTATAAGAGTCTATGCGTGCGATTATGTAAGAATAATCGTAAATTAAGTGCAGCAATCATATATAAAATAATTTTTTTCCTCCTCAAATCGATCGACATTGTACATCATTTTTGTTGTGGAAAGTTTCAATCTAATCTATTTATAAATCGTGTATAGCATGCGTGCAGTGTATATATACATATACATATATATGCGTTACAATTCGAAACTATAATTTTTGCTCCTAGAAGGACAAGGATTACTGAGCGAGAGTGTAACCTCTGCTCTCGCGAGACAAGCAGTGTATACAATGCGAGCTGTATCTGGCGCTCGCTGCAAAGTAGGGATTGCAGGGTGACATTGCTAAATTGTCACTCATCCCCATTTGATCTGGATACGGATTTACAATTTCACAGAGTGAATCTTGCACATTGATGCAGTGGGATTCACTAATTTCTCCCAAATTGTAAGAATTACACCGTGGTTGGACGAAAGGCTCCGTTACTGCGCCACAGAGTAATATTTCATCACTTTCCGAGTATATCTTACAGCGTACTTTTTTCCGTGTACATACATTTTTTATAAAAGTTTATTTATTCGCATTCTCTTCCGTTTAAAAGCCCTACTCTTATTTGAAGAGCTATTTGTGGTATTTCAAAAAAAAAAAAAAAAAAAAACATTCACTAAAACGTCTGAAAAATCTGACATTTAGGCCAACAACTGAGGAACGCTTCGCATTCAACAATAAAAATTACTTTCAAAATGTACATCCCATTTTATATACATAGTTCACGTAATTTTGTTCTGGCCAACGTAATGCAGTGAATTAATTTGATCTAATTGTAAAAGTATATTATGTAAAGTGAAATTACTGAATAACATTAGGAATTTTATTGAAGCTGAAGTTCAAATATAGTGAGAGATTGTCCACCTTAGAAATGCCTTTCTTTTATATTTCTTGAGTTCCATTTCAGCTGTTGTTTCCTTGCTCGAAAAGTATCCTTCAGACGGAAGCCTAAAAAATGAAAAAGAAAAACAATGGATCTTGTCAGTACGTGTTAACACCAAGCAACCTTTATGTTTCCTTGGTATTTACGGTCCAGTATACAAGCTTCTTCTGAGAAAAATAGTAAAGAATTGTCATATTTACTGGTTTTGAAGAAATTAGAAATAATCAATATTTATTTGTCTATGATTTCAAATATGCAAATATTGCTCACAGAAACGAAAAGTGATATGCCATTTGAATAGTCTATGACACCGTATTTCGAAGGCGCACATCACCTACTCTAATTTGTACCATTGAAGTAAGCCTAGAAACGTTAAACATTTCATTAATGCATAGATAGCATTATAATTGGAACCTTCTACTCCACATCCTTGTGTAAAATCAATTAAAGCTTTCCAATCTGTTTGAACTCACATATAACGTTATTACTTTTCTTCCTATCAAAATAAAAATTCTAAAAAATCATGAGAAGGTATAGGAATTAAAAATAGCCAAAAGAATATTCCTTTCCAGAAAAAATAATGATTATTAGAAAACTAATTCATAATTACATATTATGCATCCACATATATACTTTAATAATACCATAAGATATAAAAAATTTACAAATTTATATACAACACAAAGCCAAATTTATATCAGCCATATCCATAATAAATTCATTTAGATATTATCTATTCTGAATTTGACCCTACGGTAAACGGAATCCATTATTTATACACCCACATCATTCATTTCACGGCCGCATGAAAGGAAATTGCTGAAGCTTTCGATGAAAGACAGTCAGAGACTTCACTACACAAGAGAAAAAAACTGTAAGAATCCTAGGACTGATCTTATTCACAAAATATCTAGTTTCGAGAAATTCCTTTTATCCAGAGTAGAAAAATCAATACACAAAAGAAATAATTTTAAAACCAAATATTAGATTTTAGCGTAATAAAACCATGAAAATGAAATAAGTAAATTGATTCATTTTATTTCTTAGATAAATATAATTTTCTCTAATAGAACAAATTATAACAAACGTTTTGGAACGGTGCTGAGAGCTTTTCAATGTAATTAAAGAAGAAGTTGCGCCGAACCACGGAGAAAGTTAATTGCGCTCACTAAAAGTTCCAACTGGGTAATGAACCTCTAGTAAACTTTTTTATCCTTCAGGAATTCTTCAATTCACAGATTGAATGAAATGGGTAATCGATAGTTATGTCATTAAAATAAATCTTATTTTATATGCTATGTCAACCTAAACTAGTTAATCAAATCCTTTTTATAATTAAACAATTACTACTCATAAATTTCCAATAAAATAAGAAATTGTGTAATAAAGAATTTCAAAACACTTTTTAAGAAACAAAGAGAAAAACTATATTAAAATTAGGTACTCTTATTTGTGTATGCCTCATGCATAAGCAAGAAATACCATGCGGGTCGAACACTCATTAATCACTTTTTTATTAAATAAAGCCTTTCATAATTTCCAATTGAAAATAGGAAATTAAAAAGCAAGTAACTAGTTATGCAAGCGTACATAGAAAGATTGGCAGAGAGTAACTCTAAAATTTAATTCATGCTTTGAGCTCTCTGAAAAGAAATGCGTGTATAAGCTTCGCATCCATACGAACGGAAAATGTTTTATAAATCAATATTTAAATACATTCCGTATATTACGTCGAGCAGTTGCTAATTTTTATTGCATTTTGATAAACCAATTATTTTTAAGAGGCGATAATTTTTTTCGCAGAAACTTCAATTTTCTCTTGGCTTCCCACAACAAATGGTGCCGTCTGACCAAAATCGATGTTCTCTACTTGAACGAGTTCTATGAAGTTACAATCTACATTCGAGAATTCTTTTGGTCTTCAGTCAGTAGCCGTGAAACGAATTTTGAAGCCACACGGCTCATCCCCAAATCTTGACTTAAAATTTTCGAAACAATAGTTTTTGGAATCCTTAGTTCTTCCTCTATCTCTTTCACCATTAAACAACGGTTCCCATTAATGAACTTGACAATGAAGTACGACCACTTTTAAGTCGTCTAACCACCATTGAATTTTAGTATCACTCTCAGATTCATCACCATACACTTCCCAAATCATAACGATACTTTCCGAACATGAATGGCCAAGTCTTTTGCAAAATTTAATGCACACTGTTTGTTCGGTGTGCTTTCGTTATTCGGAAATGTAACGGGTACGTCACACAGTGGTTCGAAATACGTAAAATGTGGTCAAAAGTGAAATTTTTTTTTCAGTTTTGAAAGTTGGGATTGTCTCACTGATGGTTATGGACATCGGAAAAGGGATTAAGAGTGCCCAGGTATTTCTAAAATGCTCTTGGGCTTACTTTGAATCTGCACTTCACGGACGCAACATTCTGTGCTCTCGAAGTCAAAATAAATTGTTGTTTGTTAAAATCGTTTGATTTCTGTAGAAGTAAACCGGTTTCTCTTCGGTTTCTCTTCTTGATAATAAGTACAAGCACATCTGTAAATTCAAAACTCAAAATAATTGATATTTTTCCTTAAAATTGTTATTAACTTATGGTTGAATTTTTTCACATAGTCACCTGTGTGGAAAAGTTTCGTGGTGTTGTATTGTTTCTGTCTAGTCCGCCTTGAGTCGACAATGGGGCGCCATAAGCTGACTGTCCAGTGGATAGACTGGGATGTAACGCTCGGATCGACTAGTTTCTAGACGGATCGGCTATTTTGATAAAAAATAATTAATAATTAAATAATATAATTATGTTTTTATGCCATGAAAGTCCAATATATAGATTTCGCCGTTAATTAAAAATACAAAAAAAGTATTTGTACACAAAAAATGAACAAATGAGTTTCCGCAAATCTCTTGTACAAAAGTCCCGTCGCCTTAACATCTCGGCCATTTAAAAGTTAATTTTTATTCCATTTTTGTCGGATCTGAATTTAAACTCATTTCATCCTAACATTCATCCCACGCTGAAAACACCAATTCCCGTTAGATCACTGAAGTTAAGCAGTGTTGGGCGCGGTTAGTACTTGGATGGGTGACCGTTCGGGGAATACTGCGTGTTGTTGACCCGTCGTGGGTGTGGTGGACCCACACTGGTAGTATTTATCCACCTAGAAACACTACGCGAATCGGGTAGTGAGGCGATGAACTTTCGAGTTCGAAAAGCTAGTCCATTTTTTTTTTTCATCCTAACATTTATTTCGAAAAAACATGAACCATTTCTAGCCATTAAAATTGCTAGATGTGTGAATAAATCATTGAAAATAATAAAGTTTGTATGTTTATACTTGCGATAAGGCTACGAAATAGTGATTTTTTATTATTTTAAATAATTAATACTTCAGGCTTAATTATCTTTTCTTGGAATATTATCAATATTATACATAGAATTATACATATTATAATTATCATAAATTCAATATAAATTTATTATAACTTTGCTATATAATTCAATTGAAAGAAAATGTTTTCAAACATTCTTAAAAAATGCATTGTAATTTCCTAAATCTTTTATTCAAAAATTATTATTTTCTGAATTCATCTCTGTAATTTTTGTTCAAGTCCAAATCGTGATTCTGTCTAGAGACTAGCTAAAATCTGAACAATCTTTATATATTAAAATTCATAGCAAACTTCTAGATAGCGCCATGACTGGGGCTAGACAGCATAAAAGTTTGACTCAAATACGTAGCAAAACTAGACAGTGCCAGTGTAGCGCCAGGCTAGTATTGCGTGAATAGACAGGCTCGAGAAAAACTGTACTGGCTTTAGCATGATTCAAGACTGCCATGAAATTTTTCCACTCGGGCAGCAAGCAATTGTTTTATAAAGAAGTGCAGAAGTAATTTTGGCCACCAGTGGCCACCGAGTTATTTTTGTTTATCAGTCAAGAGAAACATTTCAATACATATATGAAAATTGACTGCTACATTTTCCAACATTGTTCTTGACTCGAATTTTTCTTCGGCGGCCGCGGCGCACAGTGCATAGTGGGACCATATCGCGAAAAGCTGGCCAAAAGAATAAAATGTTCGTAAAATGGGCCAAATTCTGTTACTCACTGGTTTTTGGGGTCGCTGATTACGAATCCGATGTAACAAATTTTGAAAACAAAATGACGGATCCAATATGGTGGGCGAGTATGCTAAATAAACTCTTGATTCTTTTAAAAATTGGTATAAGGTGGTTCTTGAGGTCGCTGATTACGAATCCAATGCCCATCATATTGGATTCGCCATTTTTTTTTCAATTTTTGACATCGGATTTTTCAATCAGCGACCCCAAAAACCCGTGAGTAACAGAACTTGGCCCATTTTATGAACATTTTATACTTTTGGCCAGTTTTTCGCGATTTGGTCCCACTGTGCGTCAGGGATCACCAGAATGGAGCCATTGGCTGCCTTGTCAGCCAGTGCCAGCCGAAAAAAGAGTTCAAACAGCCCCAAATAAATTGTTGTCGAAATTGTACTTCTACTGGTCCTTGGTCCTTCATGGCCAAATGAAATCTGACATAGATAGTATTGTAAATTCGAGTAAAAAAATTGAGACCGTTCAGTGTGAACGACGAGCCATTACCGTCACGACCGTAACCATTCGCAGGATTCCTGGAAACCGAAAAAAATGACAAAAAAACTCTCTGCCAGCCAAGTACTTGTCGTGGCAGCCAACCCTGTCGAAAGTGGTGAGCCCTAGCATACGTGGTTAGAGGTGTACGTAACTGTTTCCACTAGCCGGTTAAAGATTCGCAGGTCCATGCTACTTAGTAAGGGGTGTCATAGAAGTTATCCTTGAATGTGAAATATTTGTTTTTAAAAATAGCCAAACTAGGGTCAATGTTAGAGGACAAGGGCGCACCGAAAAAACGATATTCTAATATTAAGAGTGTCATATTCTTACAGGCATATTCTTAGTAATATTCTTAATAAAGTAAGCGAAATTCTTACTTTAAGAGTACCGTCTAACCAACGGGAGAAATTAGAAATGCGCAAAGGAAAATGCGACTTGCTCTGTTCAATCATTTCTTTTCATGTTTCCTGCCACGTGCTTTTCAATCAGTTTCCATTTTCGATTGTTTTACCCACGAAGTAGTATAAGGAGGCCAAACTCCATACTTTCAAATGTGTAATAAGTGAGAAGCTCGAAGAAATGCAACCAATTTTAAGGATATTATATTGACGTCACATTTCAACAAAGAAGTAAGATAGTGAGGTTAAATACCGGCGTGCAATTTCTCATTTATTCATATTTTTTGGGGTTGTTCAGTTAAATGTTTTTTTGTTGTTGTAATTTTGGGCATTGAGTGTTTCGCTTTGAAGAAAAGTGGTAAGTGTAACATACAAATAATTAGGGGTCATTCACAAAATACGTGATACGTTCAGGGGTTGGCGGGGGTCTATCAAAGTATCATTCTCCATGTTAAGAACGATGGAAAAAGCATCACGCAAGGGGGGGGGGATGTTAAAAGTTCGTGAAAAATGTATCACGTATTTTTTGAATGGTCCCTTAAATATTTCATCAAAATGTGTCAAAATGTTGTTAGTAAAGTCTTATACTAAGCGGGAAATTCTTAAAATTAGACAAGAATATATATTCTTAAGTTAAGAGGGCCTCCATCGTACATTAAGAATATTTTCTTGGCGCCTATTTAAGTTGCAAATATTCTTAAACTTATTGAGAAATTATTAAAATTAGAATATCGTTTTTTCGGTGCGGATGCTTTCCAGGCAGACCTCGCTGTATTATTACAGGGTTGCACATGATCCTTTGCAACAAATGTAAATACTAATAATACGTATATACCTAGCTGACGGTAAACTATTAGTAGTATAAAGTAAATAGATAAACAAAATTACTCAAGTTTACCATATGTACGTTTGCATCATGTCTACTTGTGAAACTGCACGGAATGTGCGTTTTATCGTGTGTGAGCGATTAGGCGCGTAAATACGTCATGAAAGTAGTTTCACTTCGCATGGGGCGCGTTGCGGTATCTAGAAAGAGGTAGAACCAAGTGCTTCGTGAGTGGTAGAGACAAACGGAAGATATATGTAATATATTTACTATATAGCTTAGCCGCCATATCCCGCGAGATAACGCTATAAGGCAAGTGAATTAAATACATAAACCATCCTGAAATATCTATTAACGATCAGTGGCGTATGCTTTTCACGTTTCTCATAAATATTTCATGAGTCAAATTTGACATGTCGCAAAATTAAAATATCTAGAAAACAATTTAAGAGATTTATACACATAAGAAACAAAGGGTAAAAGGAGTTAAGGTTAAAATGTTTGGGGTAATCTCGGCATGTAAAAAAATTAAAGTCGATATGGGTAAAACGAATAATCAGTGATCATTCAGTTTACTCTTGCGAATCTTCCATTTTTGCATGAATCTCTTCTTACCCTTCGTTTTCTAACTTATTGCAATGGATAAATTTTTTACTGATACGTCACTGTGCGAGCATTGCTGCGGTACTGAATATTTGATTGTCGCCGAGACTTTTCGGGCTCTGCTTCAGCCATTAAACCGTTTTAAGATCTTTTCTCACTCGTGATTTATTATTCCTCAAACCAGTGTGTTCTAACTTTGTTTGGAGTTGGCGTTTCTCAATCCACACTTCTTTCTAAAATAAATCAATTTCGAGCCAACTGAGGCAGACGGGATCTATGATATTAGGTTGGTAATGTCTAAATTGAACCGAATTGATGCAGGAACATAGTTCAAGATTTGAAGACTTCAATTATTAACTGTTGGAGGGGGTAGCATTGGGCACTGCTAGGGTTTTGTTATGGATAGATGCCAGGGGTTATTGTTGATTGTTTCTGGAGGTTGATTGTGGAATGGATTGTTTCTAGAGGTTATTATTGATGACTTGTTGGTAGGAGGTGTATTGGGCACTGCTATGAGGTTTTATTAGTATTTGCTGAGTCTTATTATTCACCGTTGATAGGGGGCATTATTGGGAATATCTGGGGGTAGATATGAAAATTTTCTCGGGGATTTTATCAACTGTTTCTAGGTTTTTTTATTTGCTATTACTATTACTTCATGAATTTATGAGTATTACATTCATCATGGAAAATAATTATTGGTACATTACAAGTAATACTGCTAGCATAATCAGTCTGAAAATCCCCACATGGGGCCCTATATAGGAAACCATATGGGGATCCACATGGGAATCCATATATGATTCAGCATGAATTTCTATATGAAATCCTGTGGGAAAATTTGGACACAAAATGCGATAGAGTTTCTCTAATAGGGCCCCATGTGGAGGATTTCAGAAGAGTAAAGTAAGCTTAATTTTTTTGCATTTAATGTACTAGGTACTATAGTCAGCACTAGATCGCGCTTACAAGCAGCTGTACGTTAACTAACTTTTAAACGAATTTATATTTCCGTTTCTGTGAATGTGTTTAGCGTCATTTGCGTGAATCTGTAATTTACTCTGGGTCGTCGCCGTTATCATACAACTTCATGAAGTATCCAATCTGGTAAACCTTTTTACCACTGTGACAAAGCGAGCGTTTTTGGATGACATCTGGTCAAAATCACAATCCAAGAATGAGTCAACAGAAATCTGGAGATTATGAAAGCCACATAGTCGGTTTACCTACGTGACAGTGGATTTTCATATCAATCTAGATTTTGGATGCTTAACTCCTGGGTTTATGCATGTCGTTGTCTTCTCATCACCATCTTAACGCGAGCGTATTTATAGTCTTTATTATACTTTCTTTACTAATGCCCGATTATTGGGTTTGATTCACATTTATATTATAGCATCTTATTATTTTATTTGCGCTGATTAGCAATACAGAACTCATCATACTCATTCGTAGACGTTGTTGCGTATTCTTTAGAACACAATTTATTATCCTTATCTATTTGTGTATATCAAAAGAATGTCAAGGCAGCAAATATTTTTTTAATTTGACCTCCGGCAAACATGAATAGTATTAAAAAAGGAAAAACCTTTTACTTTGACTTTATCCAGACGATTTTTTTTCAAATCGTCTGGATGTTTTTTTAAATTCTAAAGTAGAGAAAAATGATAATGTACCTAAATAAATAGTTTGTTACATGGATTTTTATTTGCTGTTGCCACGGGTTGTTTTTGAGTTTGCCAGGAGTTATTATTAACGTTATTGTGCGTTGCTAGAAGATGTTATTGACCCTGGCTAAGGGTTACCATTTTTCAGTGCAAATTTTATATAAGGTCAAACAATTTTGTCACAAATATAAATATTTAGTCTGCCTCCACCTAGAATTTTGCATCGAAATTCTTTTTCCCACTTTGTAAATCGCTCTTTTCTTGGGCGCTAACGAATAGCGATAATAATTTATTTCGAATACCTTCCACGTCGGAGATTTTCATTGCGCCCCCTGGCGGAAAAACGACGTGGCTTAACGAGTAACCGCGTTTCAAGCTGGATCTCATGATAGTTTTTTATTATTCACGAATTATTTTCTGTCTCATTAGTGCAACGATTATTACAGAAAATGGGGTAAATTGAGCATTTTTTTCTCCAATGTATAAACAAAATTTAATGGCATATATGCCATTAAACGTATACGTGAACAAATAAAATGACTGCTTTTTTTTAAACATTAAAGTATATATTAAGGAACAATATTTTTAGGTACTGATGAGTATGAACTCCAATGAAAATTATTATCAATTAAGATACTACAAGAATGATATTTGATAAAATTTGATTTGTATGAGAATTAATTTGTAATGGCTTTGGGAATTACTAGGTAAGCAAGTTATGTACAATAATATACATATTAATATATGTAAAAATAATAAAAAGAATCAGAATGAACATTCAAGTAATTATTTATTCAGTGCGATACTAAGAAATACCTTTAAATGTGTTTTATTATAATTGAAGCATTTTATTATTGATAATACTTTTGTAGGTAAGTTCGTAAAATATGCAGTACATCTCGTTCCAGATTTTTTGGTATAAAAATCTCCTTATTCAAGAATGAAAGCAACTTCTTTCTGCAGTTAACACTTACAGGTATATAACTCTGTGTGATATGTATGAATAGAAATTCGCGAGGCTATTTTTTTGCAAAGCAACCTCTTTCATATAGAGTTGAGTACAGCAGCTTGAATGGACGAATAAGTGCTTAGCCTACCTAGAGTCCTAGAGGTACCATACTGGTATCTTGTTGCAGTAGTTATCTTTTTATAAACGAACATTTTCATTATGCCATTTCATCCACGCAATTCAAATAATTACCTAAAAAAACTCAGTGGCATATGTTTATAAGTCGGAAAATAACAGTGTAAAACATGCACACTTTTGATAAGGTATTAATCTTGGTTTTAAATTATCCTCTCAGGTGTTTATATTGTCATAGTCTCTTTTTTCCACATCAAAACCCCGTAATTGTTCGTTAGAAATTATATACAAGAACATTGAAACGTATTCTGTAAAGAAATTTCACTACATTTGTATATAAGATATGATCACACAGATTCGTAAATTCTCTGAATATTTCATGCAAGTTGGGATGCACTCACGCAAAAGTTAATTAACTGACTTTACCAGAAGGAAAAGTACCGGAAGAGCCGCGCCCAATCTACCAGCAGACGATAACGCGATAAATTTATTAGCCGACAACGATTCGATCTGACCTGACCTCTCTCGTTGCGATATCTTCTGCTGTAATTAACGAGCAGCACCACCAAATTCAGCTCTTAAGAAAAGTGCCCCATAAAAGTTTAAATTGGATAGAAATGGGAGATAGAAACGGAAAACATTATAAAGAATCATGAAAGACATTGATTGATTTTACTTGAAAGGTTTTAAAATTAACTTTTCGAAGACCTTCTAAGTTTCCTAGGAAATCATTTAACTGGAATGTTACATTTTGAACAGAGCAAAAATTTAATTTCATCACTAATCAACTACAAACAATTGAATTTATATCTGAAATTTGTAATAGAAGTCACATATTACAATTAAACTTGTTATATTGCTTAAAATACTTAACATATTTAAATTTTGTTTGAAAATACATAGACGTAGGATATGATATAGAGATATAGATAGATAAATATGCAATAAGCAGAAAATGAAACAAAAATTATAAGAAAAAATAAAAAAGGTGGGGTTCTCCAGAAAACCTTTATATTTTTTTCTTTAAATGTTAAAAACTTAAAAAACATATTTTCTGGAAACCCCCACCTTTTTTATTCCTTCCAATATTTTTGAAACATAGTTTGCTAATAGAGAAAAGGTATACTATCAGCTCTATGACAGTGAAACTATTTTTGAGGTCGGGAGAATTCTTTTCCCTAAAAATATAATTTTTGAATGTTTTCGTAGACGATGCAAGATATCGCAAAAGAGCAAGAAGTATTTTTCATAGAATTTTTTTAGGCCTGCAAACTTTTATGTTAGAGTTTTTCCGTATCTGCTGTTGTTTGCTAGCCAAATGAGAAAATTCGATTTTATTAGAAAAATTATCCTGGCCATAATAGTTATTCAGCCCGTTTAGTTATTTATCACGATAGAAAAAATTTCACAAACGACGATGAAGAGCTATTAGAATCAGAAAGAAAACGATAAATATCTTAATTATGTCAAAAGTTATAGAGGTTATTAAGGAATTTTCACAGCTTAATTTAATTTGTGAAAAACACTATAAGCGTGGAACGAAATCGTAAAATACACAGATGGATAATCCTTTTTATAAATATTTGAATTATCATAGTATATTCAGCGTTAAAAGTAATAGGTAATTTATATTTAAAGAAATAGCCAATACTGCCAAAAACACCATTTTTGACCAAGAAGACAGTGATTAGCATAGACCAATGATTGTATGATTGGCCACTGAATTGTGATGAAATACAGAAATTGGCCACCTCGTTAGCCACATTAGGTTATAGATTACTGATTTTGAAAACACAGTTCTTAGTCACTAAATCGTATAATCATTGGCCGGAGCCAAAAACTATTTTTGACATGATTTCCACTCATTATTCGCAAGACAAAGTAACAGCAAATTATATAAGTAGTCCACAAAAAGTTCAAGTAATTTTGAGTGAATTTTGCCAGATATCAGTTATTTGTTTTTCAGATAGTGTAGCCAATCACTATGTTTCCGCATAATTCACGAGGCCACTGATTGTCCACCCATTTATCAATATACATACATCATTTTAAGGTAAGAATATTACCATCGTGTAGCTTTAATCACCAAATTCAATTAAAATCCAAAAGTTTTTAGTTAAATCTTTGGTAACTGTTGAAAAAATAATAATTTCGAACACGCGGACCTTTCTGACTTCAAAAGCTTTTCGTTTATATTTCTTACTCATCCAGCATCACCGGTTTTACACTACACTAACCTAGCTTATCAAATACGCTGCGGAATTGTTTACGCTTCATCCTGCACTATTTATTAGTAGTTTTATTTCTGAGCATTCATACAAGCCAACGATTTTACCGATTACCCTAACTTCGTAGAAGAAATTTTTGTTTTGCAAATCCGAAAAACCTGTAACGTTGAATTTTCTATAAAAAAAAACAACAAATTTTGCTGCCAAAAGGTTCTGCGTCTTCAAGTGTAGAACCTACTTGATTTGAAATGTATGAGGTCATAACAAAATTTTTACATTTTTTACGAATGTTTTAACATGTTAAGGATAATATGAGTTACATATTTGCAAATTTTACATGAAAATACAATGCAATTTTTGCAATTTTAGAGATTCTAAGGTTTTTAACCTTAGTATCAAATTATTACTAAATTTTTAAATCAACAAATAATTGTGCAATTATGTATTGATTATTTAAAATGCTTAGCCCGTGTGGTAAGTCCTCTAGACGCTAAAAAGTAGTAATTTTCGTTTGTAAAAATAACAAATGAGTTATGTATGAGAAAAATTATGACAATAAAATGATGGTAGGCATCACTAAAAAAAATTTTAACCTTTTTTTATACATCTTAGATATTTTCCGGCTTAAATGCTGAAAAATGATCTTCTAACAGTTAAAATGGGTGCCAGTGATTGATATCTACCCTTAAACTTTCAAAAACTAGACCTTAGAACGATATTTTGCTTCTTTCACAGTTCTTCACATCATTTCTCATAAGTAATTTTTTTATTATTTCTTCAGAAATCTAACTTAAATATATTTTAGTTTTTTTAAAAATAATTTGAAAAATTTGTTAGTTCCGGTCTTAGTCCTTTAAACCACGCTTAATAAAAAGAGGAAAATACCGTCTTTTGATGAAAAGTGTGTAACTGTTTTACCAGGATGTTAAGAAAAAGAGGTTGGGATATTAAAAAGGAATATCACCTCATGCAAACGATAGGGCACTACTCTTAAAAGGCAATTACTACCCTCTGTTAAGAAAATAAAGTTAGGCGTGGATCCAGAGAAGGGCTTTTTTTTGGGGGGGGGGGGGCATCCAATAGTTCCCCCTTCACCTCCACTCTCAAGGGGGAGGTTAATAATAATTTTGAAGTTATTTCTTCGCTTTGAATTTGAATTATAAATTATATGAATATATCAATATATATCAATATATCAACGGCGATACCACGCTGAAAACACCAGTTCCCGTTAGATCACTGAAGTTAAGCAGTGTTGGGCGCGGTTAGTACTTGGATGGGTGACCGTTCGGGGAATACTGCGTGTTGTTGACCCGTCGTGGGAGTGGTGGACCCACACTGGTAGTATTTATCCACCTAGAAACACTACCCGAATCGGGTAGTGAGGCAATGAACTTTCGAGTTCGAAATGCTAATCAATTTTTTTTTTTTTATGAATATATTAATCATGAATTCTATAAACATAATTAACAAATGTTCAAATGTGAACCAAGTTTTTATATTTACAAGTAGCGTCTTGTATGTATTGTATAATTATTAATGAACAAGTATAAAATATTCATAAAATTTCCGAAGTCAAGCATGAACTATAAACAGATTATTTTTAAAGAGCAACATTTAAGCGTTTTTTTCCACTCTTTGCGATATTCATATTCTTGATTCAAATCCAGACTGAAGCAGATTTTTTCTTGTTCTTAGAAAAATATTTGTCTGAAGTAATCGTTTTTAAGAATCAAAATTTGTAATAATTTTAAATGCATGCTATCACCTTCAATGCCCTAAATTGAATGCATAAATGAATTTCTCAATTTCCGAAATTATTTCATTTCAGGCAATTTTAAGTTAGAAACATTAGAAATGGAAAAATTTCAATTTTTTAAATTGAAAACTTTTTTAAATAAGAAGTTAAATTATTTTAATTCTTATTTGTGGCAAATGGATAGTTATCCAATTATTATTTATATATTGAAATTTGTTTTGAAATTTTTTGAAATATTCTCTTAAAAATATGTTTCTTACTAAAAAATCATTTCAAATTTTCCTAAGAACCTTAAAATTTTTGTATGATCTTGAAACCTTTCAAAATCCTTAAAAAGCCACATAATTTTATTTCAAAATCTTCAAAAATCTACATTTTGTTTTAAATTTTTCGAAATCTTTTCAAGTTTTAAATTATTTTTAATTTGTTCAAAACTTTAAAATATCTCCTTAACTTATTCCAATTTTCTCCAAATTGATAACTGTCCAATTACACTACTTAGTTCACAGCTATTTTGCACACCATATCTCACTATGGTTTCCACATGTATTTTTGGCCCACTAAACACGATAATCACACTTACAAATTTTGTTATGGAAGCGTTTTTGAGATGTCAATGTTGAAATTTTTTTTTTTAATTCTCAGAGTTCTTCCGGCGCTTTTGATTATATCTCGAGTTCTAATTGACTGATTTTCCTAAAAGAGCACTCAAATTGAAGACAACTAATTCCTCTACAACTTTCTATGGTTTTTATATTGGCCTCGTAGTTCAGATGCTAGCCATTTAGAGAAGTTGGCTAATATTTGCGATTTCTATTCTCCCCTGGACGATATGTGAATTTTCGACCTCGACTTTTGTCAAAAAATACAACTTTGCCAACTTATTAAAATCGCTAGTATCTGAACTACTGGGCCGATCTGAAAACTTAAGGATATAAAGTGGTAGAAAATTTTAGTTGCCTTCAATTTGAGAGCTTCTTGAGGTCAATCGGTCAAATAGAACTCGAGATCGGTCGAAACAACTCTAAAAAAAAAAAAAAAAAAAAAAAAAAAAAAAAAAAAAAAAAAAAAAAACAATCGAACATTCATATCTCGGAAATGGTTTCATAAAAAAATGTGTGTGTGTGATTTTCGTGTTTTATGGTCCAAAATACTTTGAAAAATCATATTAAGATGTGGTGGGGAATGTTAAGACAATTTTTGCATTATCTTGAAACCTTCCAAAATTCTTAAAAGCTTCAAAATTTCATTTAAAAGCTTATGAATATCTCCTAAACTCACTAAACATTTTTTTAACTGAATACATTTTTATGTATGATTTACGCATCGAAATTCAACATTCTCAACAGGAAATAACAAAATTTTAAATTAGAACTATTAAAAAGAACACTGTAACGTTTAAAGTTTAAGTCTGGCTCACCGAAATGTTAACGATTTAAGGCTTTCTGCTTCAAAAAATTCAGTTTAAAATTGTTTAGTTTCTAATATTTTATTTATAATTGTTCATTTTAAATAAACAGTCCAACTTTGCTGACTATTAAAAAGAAATCTTCTTCCTAATTAAAAATTTTCAAAATAATTCGTTAAAAATAAGAGATAACAGTTTATAAAGTTTTAATCGGCAGATTACATTTCATTAACTACTAAGGCTTTCGAATTGAAAAAGTTCAAATTTTAACTTCAAAATCTGTACATTTTTTAATTCTAACAGATTCAGAATCGCCCTATAAAATCAATCAATTACACAGGCCGACAAAAACGACATCATCTTTGTACCCAATGACCGGAGTATGTGACCCCGATGGATTTTGGTATCCTAAAACCGAATCCGAGATGATCAACAATGGAAATGGAAGATAAAAAAGAGTACTAAACGATGGTGTTATCAGTTTTTTTTTGAAAAAAATTGCTGGTCGTGTTGTATTGCCTCAGATATGGCTAAAATAGCCATTTTTGCACTTTCAGGTTAGGATATCTCATAAACCAGACGTATAGGACTTTGGATAATAGATTCGGTTTTAGGATACCAAAATCCTTCGGGGTAACATAGTCCGGTCATTGGATTTAAATTTTGTCGGCCTGTGTTATTGTTCAACTTCTAATACACAAACTACAGTTCAATTTTGAAAATCATTAATTAATTTATATTTACAGTTGATCAATATAGAACGTTATTCATCAAGAAATTTCAATTTCAAAAAATATTAATGTTTCATTGTGTTAGTCTTCAAAATTGCATTTTAACTTTCTTTTAATCCAAAATCTACCCTTAAAAATAAAGATCCAAAGTGGAAAATTTTGATCGTAAAAGATTTTAGAATTACAAATTGTAAACTGAATGATTTCATAATTGAAAAAGTTGCCAATCTAACTTGCCATTAAAAAAAAGTTAAATTGCATTCTGTATCTTGTGGTATATGAAATTTGTTATATTTCAAGTGATTGGATAGATTTTTGTTCTGAAAACTTGTAAAAATCTCGGTCGAAAAATAAATTCACTGTGATTTCTCGACTCAAAACATTTCCGATTTCCCGGTCCAGTGGCGATCCTGAATTATGATATTTCAGAATATAATTATGCTTCGCGAATGATAATACGTATTTCGTGCTTGGTAGGTTAACAATTTTTCTGAAAGAAAGAATTAAAATAATATATATTTTAATAATTCTGATATTGACGTATTTTGATTA
The DNA here is from genome assembly GCA_932178445.1 of Andricus quercusramuli. Taxonomy (NCBI): domain Eukaryota; kingdom Metazoa; phylum Arthropoda; class Insecta; order Hymenoptera; family Cynipidae; genus Andricus; species Andricus quercusramuli. The sequence continues at coordinate 177,179 of CAKNXH010059936.1, read as the reverse complement.
AATTTCTATTCAACACAGTAAACACATTTTAATGTTTTAAAAAATATTGATAAATTCCAAAATAGTAGGCTTTCTCCGAAGCTTTTTAATTCTTTTTAAAGATATTTTTAGACTTACATTATTAGTTTTCTTTAATTACACTGATTTTTACATTTTCAAAACGTACCATCTTCTGGTTTTCAAAACTTATTCATTTTCAAATTTATGTAATGACTAGTTGTTTTCTGCATTACCTCATTTCCTGGTGTCAGCTTGAACTTTTGGTAACTTAAAGGCAAACATTCAATCATTTGATGTTGATTGGTTTTTTGTCTACTGGCCTTAAATCAATATTTTGAATATTAATTTTTATTTCTAAATTGTGAGAACATTTCTCTCAAGCTCCGCTGGGATCCAAACCCAGGTCTTTCAGAATGCCGGTCTGGTGCTCTTCCCTACGAAGCTACGTAAAGACGTGAGAAATGTCTTCACAATTCCTATAAGTTGAAGTCCGACGTCATTCCTCAACTTAGGGGTCTTGCATAAATTCCGTAACGCAATTTTCCTATAATTGAGTCTTGAGTTAGCAACGGAGACTGCTGCCCGCAAATCGTTGTTCCAGAAAATTTGGCACTTCTCGTTTCGGAAAATTGACTCTATATCCTTTGAAGCGTTCGGCAGGGCAGGGTCGCGACCAACACCGTTCGAGCGACAAAGATGGTAATAAAGTACTCTTAGGCCCGCATTATGTCTATAGATATACGTCGTTCCTGCGCGGGTCGGACACCCCGGTAGTATGTGTTCTAGGTCCTCAGAGTGTGCATGACACGCTCTGCACCTCTCACTGGGAACTTCTTGACACGAAATGCGCTCACGGTATGCTAAGGTGGAAATGACACGGTCCTGTCATGCAAAAATAAAATCCTGTGTACTTGAATTGAGCCCTGATGATTTGAAGAAAGCCAAAGTTTGCTCCTTCGACAAGGACTGTTTTTCTACATTTCTGTGAAAGTTTCCATGCATATGCTTGTCGAGTAGCTGTTGGTGAAATTTTCCAACCTCTGCTTTCTTTACTTCGGCTTTTAGACATGAAGCATCTAGATGGAGTAATGCACTTTCCTCACTTCTGATGTTAAAATTCAAGCCAAGGGTCTCGGCCGCTCACCCCGCGGCTTTGTCAAGGAACGCTCCTTCGCCAATAATTTCGTCATTCCTGAACATCTTTATGAGAGGATCTCTGCCATTAGCAACGATGTAAGCTGTACTTAGAACAATTCGGTTGTGAAAACACTGGAGATTCAGAAGTCCGTGTCCGCCTTGATGGCGTGAAATGTATGATCGCGGAACTGACGAATTCATATGCAAGCTTTTATGCGGACGCATGATCTTACTTGTGGAGACATCAAGGGCCTTAAGCTCGTTCTTCGTCCATTGAACTACCCCAAACGAGAAGAGTAGCACCGGGACGACAAGCATGTTAGTCACAGATACCTTGTTCAACGCTTCGGAGAGACTCCTTCACTGATGTTACGTCCGAAATGCGGCTTTGAGGCACGCCCAGGTATGTATAGGTCTCTCCAGTATCAAGGTGTCTAATAACACTTATATCCACAGGCTCAGGGTCCTACGGAACGCCAGTAATCTTTCCTTTCTTCAGATTAATTTTGGCAGAATTGTCCAAACCAAAGTCCATCCCAATCTCTCCTGTGTAGTTCTTGACGATATTTATAGTAGTTTGAAGTTTGCTTTTACCAGAGGCATAGATCTTCAGGTCATCCATATAAAATACATGAGTGACCTTATGCTCGCGCTGATTAGTGTCGCCACAGAGGTATCCAGGAGAATTTCATTGTGCGAGAGATAGAGGCTTCTGCCTCTATGACACTTCTGTGTGATGCAGAAAAGCAAAGGGCTCATGGTATCACCTTGAAAGACGCACCTCTGGAAGGTGACGTTGTTCGTTGTCAGACGATAATTTCTAAATGAGATAGTAAATCTAGTTTTCCAAAGAGGCATCAATCTCTCTATGCATCTCACTATGTGTGGATGTACCTTCAAGCTTTCCAACTGACATATGATAAGTCTATGAGAGGTTGAATCGAAAACTTTCCGGTAGTCGATCCAGGCCATTGGCAGAAAGCGCTGATGGGCTGCAGCGTCTTTACAGACACACCTGTCAATTAGCAGGTTCTCTAGACAGCCTGCTACACTTTTTTTCGAGCCACGTTGTTCGTACATCTCTTGCCATACGGGCTCAATTCGTCGAACAATCCTGTTGTTTAGGACAGCTGTAAGGATCTTATATAGTGTGTTCAAACAAGCTATTGGCCTGTAATTCTCTGGGTTGGACAAGTTGCCTTTTTTCGGCAGGAGTATAGTGCGTCCTAACACCAGCCACTGCGGAATGAGCATCTCCGACTTTAAATATGAGTGTCAATATGCGGGCCAAATGTTGGTGCATGAAAGTAAACTTCTTCCACCAAAAGTTCTTTATACAATTTGGTGCAGCAGCGGAATATTTATTCGTGCCTCTAAGTGCATTTTTAACCTCTTCGGCAGTGACTGATGAACATTCCTCCTCAGATTTTATGAGGTTGTCGCAAAACTCCTTGAAGCGGATGATATTGTCAGTATCTTCTTTCAACTCTAGTGTTTTGGGGATCTTGTACACCTCTCTCCAAAAAGTCTCTACCTCCATGGGCTTGGGTGGATTTTTTACAGAAACAGGGAGATCTCTGAAGAGGCGCGAAGGGTCAGCGAGAAACTGTTGATTCTCCCTAATCCATTCTTTTCCTCTTCTGTATTCTCCTCCTTGCGTCAGATAACAGCCATATTTTGTCAACAATATGCTGCTTGATTGTCAGCAGCTTTGACTTGTCTAGTGTGTGATTCAAGATCCTTAGTTCTTGCGCGAACTTTCGAACCCTTTCCGTAAACGGTCTACCAGGTGTTATGTAGTCAGTCACACATTGAACACGGGACGAAGGAAGGCATCCATTTCAGCCAGATCTTGGGGCTTGAGAGGAACTTGCATGTTGATGTTCCTCCTTGTACTGAAATTGCAATCATCTCTCAGAAGGTGCCTGCTTTCTGCGTTTGGTCTTGATGTCGCTTCTTCTTCTTCGTCTGCAGCTTAATCAAGCAGCGTTTGGGGAAGCGCTCCGCGTACATATCCATTTTTTCGGAGGTTGTCGGCTTGATTTCGCGAAGACTCATAAGAAACGTGCTGAAGCTCTGGGTGTTTCGGGCACCACAGAGTGTGCATACGCGCCATAAAGCCTCCGCGAAGAGGGATAATGCTGGCATCGTAGCAGTCTAGCGTGTCATTCTTAAGTTGATCAGTCCACTCAATGTGGGCGTTTCGCCGGTTCGTCGTCGTGTTTCCATCTAAATTATTTTCAGCACCCCGAGCTCTAGGATGATCGGCATTGTTTTTCGACCCATTTTTGGTTGCTCTGCGCGTTCGATCGTTTTAAATCGCATCTACAACATTTTGGTGTTTTTGTGGTTTCATTGTTGTTCCCAAGAGCAACTAGGGAAAGGGTTCGTCCATCCTTGTAGAGCCCCGCGTGCAAGGATAAGGCTGGTACTCTGAGAGGTCGCCCGGTATCCCAGACTCACCGTTTAAGACACCTTACCTAGGTGCCATTCAGGTTTCAGAACGGTTGTTACATCTTCGCTTAGGGGTTATTCCTTCGGGAGCATCCCTGGTGGTGGCTTTGTCATTGGCCCTTCGGTTCTATTCCAAAGGAATCGAAACTGAAAACGACGTAGGAAACGTCTTCGAGTATTGGGATCGTTTCCGACGTCAGAAACTATTAGAATCTTAGTCGTTGTCAGACGCCGGGTCGAGTGATGAAATTAGTTTCTTGTTTGGACCGCTAGTGACGTCGCAATCGCTAATTAAGTCAACTGCTAATGTACTCAACCATGAGTATTTCAAATCTGTTTTCTGTCCCTCCTGGAAAGTAGCTCAAATGCAGTTGTGCCATGTTTCTCTGTCATCGGAAACTATTGGCATCCGACGTAGGATCCTACGTGGTTACCGACGTTGGATACGACATAGGAAACTATTAGGATTCGGCGTATGATCCGATATCGGATTTCTCAGTAAGGTTAGCCATTGTGACCAAAACAATCGCAAAAGTCGAACTAGCATAACGTAAACAAACTACTCGAAAATCTCGCAATCAGCTGAGTTCGCTGATTGAAATTCTGATTAACTGCAAGAATGTGTTGCAGTATGTGGATACGAAGCAAGCGTGACACTGTTGGGAATACATTGTAACATTAATATACGTTACCAGACTAACTGTGCGTGACTACATGATATAAAATGGGCGCTAAATTTGACAAGTAGACGCTGATAATTGATGCCTTCTCTAGAATCGTAGTCAAGGAGGAAATTCGTTTTCCAGTATCGTATACATAGTAAACTTCAATGATCTTATTTGAAAAATTCGAGTCGATGTGTTTTGTCGTGGTGGGGGGGGGGGGGGGGGAGCCGTCGTGCCCCCTGGATCCGTTTCTGGATGAAGTTATATTTTGTTCATTCGTCATTTCTAAGCAACTATTTTTTTTAATTTTTTTAATTTAAGCCTTTTGAAACCCATGAGGGCTTATTTCGGCTACATTTTGGTTTTATACATTTCAATTACATCAGATTTAAAGTGAATACAATGCGATATTTACAATAGCTCTAAGCAACTATATTATAATATGTATTTATGTATGTTTAGAAAAAAATCCTCACAACATAGAATTATAAGACGCGTTATTCAACAGAATCACTTATAAAAATTAAAAAAGCACTTCTTGAGGAGGCTGCACACAAATATTCTTCTTTTTCAAGATAAATTTCTGTTTGCACTAAATACCAAAATCAGATTCATGCTCCTTTACCTTTCAGTTCAAAGTCACATTAATGAACTTCCTGATTGTACTAAACAGATTTTCAAGAATGTATAATAAAATTGATAGCACGTTTTACTTAATAATATTTTGTAATACTTAGTGTAGAATTGAGCCGCTGGATGGTGTAAGGGCATATAAAATTCACATGGCCGTTCCGGTTGGCCCCTGTTGTCTTTAAAATCGATTTCGAAAATTAAATTTTTGAAACATATGACTTTGTAGAAAATTCCATGGCGCATCTTTTTTCCTCTTGTGAAAAAGTTGTATCTTTTACTGTTTCTGAAAGAAAGTGAAAAAACTGGATTTTGTGAAAAACAAAATTTAATAAATATTTTGACTTCAACTCGCTCTAAAAGAGAAACTTTTGCATATTTTCACATGAAAATTAGAGGAGTTATGACTCAAACTGTTTTAAAGGTGATATGCTTGTTTAAACTTCTCTAGTTTGTTACCAAAAAAAGCTGTTAATTTTTTTGTCAAGCAGTATCAAAATAATTTTACGCAACTTTCAAACGCTTCGTTTATCGAGGGAATTTTGAGTAAGCCCAAACTTCGAGCGGGAGAAATGTTCGTTAGGGTTCAGTGAAGTTTTCTGGAAAGTATTACTTCAATATAATGAATCGTTAAAAAAATACGAACATTCAAATATCGCGTCAAAGAGTGATCGAGCGCATGAGAGGTGAGAATACTTCGGCGCCTCGACCTCGCCGCGCCGTCCTGTCGTATCTGTTAGGAGAGAAAATTTTCGATCACTTTGTTTATCTAGGTAATTTCACGTGAGCGAAACTTTCAGCAAAAGAAATCTTTATAAGGATATAATAACATTTTTTGCGATTTTTCACGTCAATTCATCTCACGGTTAGAAAATCATAAGCATTTAATTTGCCTTTCTCGAGCGCTTGAGAGCACGCCGATTCTACTACGCCGAGTCTCTGCCGATTCTACTCGCTTTTTTTTTTTCTGCGAATTTTCCGCGTGCGAATTTCTTTAAAATACTCTCGCAGGAAAACAGAAGAGCGCACATTAAGTGTAACAATGCTTCGCCACCAGAAGCCCTGACTGTTTATGTTTCGAAAGACTAATTTATTCAGTACAACGGATAAAATTATTTTTTTATAAAGTGAAAATTGTATCAAGTCGTTAAACTACAATGGCATCGTGTTCATCAGAACCTCCTCGTGGTAGAAAAAAATCTAGAAATGAAGCAGATTGGGCTGAGAACGTTCGTAAAGCAAAAAGAAACAAGGTATTAAATGTTGCAAAATTTAAAAAGCGCGAAACCGCAATGTTTTAATACGTTTCAATATTACATGGAGAAACTTTTTATATCAATTTCTCATAAAATTATATCAATTTATCGTAGACTGTGTTGCAATTGGAGGATAAACGTGCCCTATTTAAGCGAAGAAGGAAAAACGTTTCTTGAGAATTATTTTGCGACTATCGGAACTAAAAAGACCACAAAGAAAACTAAAAAAGCTGCTTCTGACGAAAAAGACTTATCAGAAGAAGAATTCACTTCCGATGAAAATTAGACATAAGGGAACTTATAGACTGACACCAGAGTATATTTTCCGATGAAAATTAGACATAAGAAAACTTCTAGGCTGATACCATAGCACATGTATGTACGTATAGTTTCGTCCAAAGATACCTGTGATAAGATATATACATAGTTTTTAAATATATTCGAAGATTAAATTAGATGTACTTCAAACCGTTCAGAAATAAAATACATCACTGTGTGAGTACTACATTTTTTTGGGCATTTTTTCTTGTCCAGAAGAATAAGAAAACATTATTTCCTAGCGGCTACGACAGGACGGCGCGGTGTGTTCGAGGCGCCGAAGTATTCTCACCTCTCACGCGCTCGATCTCTCTTTGACGCGCAGTTTGAATTCTCGTATTATTCTAACGATTCACTCTATTGAAATAATACTTTCCAGAAAACTTCATTAAACCCTAGTGAACATTTCTTTCGCTGGAAGTTTGGGCTTACTCAAAATTCCCTCGATAAACGAAGTGTTTGAAAGTTGCGTAACATTATTTTGATACTGCTTGGCAAAAAAATTAACAGCTTTTTTTTGTAAGAAACTAGAGAAGTTTAAACGAGCATTACATCTTTAAAACAGTTTGAAGCATAACTCCTCTAATTTTCATGTAAAAATATCCAAAAGTTTGTCTTTTAGAGCGAGTTGAAGTCAAAATATTTATTAAATTTTGTTTTTCACAAAATCCAGTTTTTTCACTTTCTTTCAGAAACAGTAAAAGATACAACTTTTTCATAAGAGGAAAAAAGATGCGCCATGGAATATTCTACAAAGTCATATGTTTCAAAAATTTAATTTTCGAAATCGATTTTAAAGATAACAGGGGCCAACCGGAACGGCCATGTGAATTTTATATGCCCTTACACTATCCAGCGGCTCAATTTTAATTTTACATTACGTATAAATATGTGTTTCTTATCTGTACAAGTGGAATCAACAAATTGTCATTGAAAGAATTATTATTAGTTCTTATTCTTACAGAGATTTTTTGCCTTCTAGGGATAGTACTCTACTAAACGGTATTTTACAATATTTTGTTATTAAGGGTGATTTAAAGACCTACAACCAGTACTCAAATAGTCCTTGAATTATTTTCAAAGAAATATAAAGTATTTAAGTTAGATTAATGATGGTGTTTCAAGCGATGTTGTTTGTCTGAGTGATATAAAATTTATAATAATATAATAGGTATTTTTATGAAGTATGAAGTCTGACGTATGTCATGAAAATACCTATTATATTATTATAAATATTTAAGTGATATTTCTATCACAAGCATACATTTTAACTTTCGGAAGGTCATTTTTTATCATTCAAGGTCGAGAATATCTTAGGTGTATGAAAAAGCACATCATAAATTCACGCAAATTTAATTATTACTTTTATGTAACTTATTTGTCATTTTTACATCACAAAATTAGTCAAGACTTTTTAGCGCTTGAAGACTTTGGAACACGAGTCAAGCTTTTTTTTTTAATTCATAAAAAACTGCAGAATTTTGTTTACAAGAATGAAGGAGAATTTGTAAGGGTGTGAGAATAATGCCAACAAAAATATTTTTTTGCGTCATCGTACTGTACACACAACAATTTTTTTAAAGCCTTTTGCATTATTGTGTTTAGAGTTTTTTTCAATTAAAACGATAAAAAATAATTGAATTAGTTTTTGTAGAGAATTTATGCATAGACTTTATATACAGTAAGTTAATTTACAAAATAAATTTCATTTTCACTCAGTGTAGAATTTCACGTTATAGGATTTCATTGTGTAGGGTTCCAACGAACTAGTTTGAATTTTGTGTAGTTTCGGGAAAGTTATCTAAAGAAGTTCAAAAGTTATTAGAATAAATTTTTTGTAGTGAATGTATTTTATCTTCGACTGGCTTTACTTATCAAAGTGTGGAGACAGGAGCAGCTCGTCTTTCTCTGCGCGACAGCTTACAGTCGATTGCCTTGCCGGAGAAGCCAGTCTTGCAGCAGACGACGAGGAGGGTTCAAATTGGATGTAAAGTCATCACTTCAGGGGATTCGAAGCATATTATTAGCCGCGTTATCGATTTCCAGACCCTTTCACCAAATTCAAGCACCAACGCGTAACATTGTCAGTCTTCCTATTACCGATTAATGTCAATTAGATTCAATTGCACTTGCAATTCCATTTACTCTATACCTGTGAATGCATTCGATTAATTTATATCATTGCCAACGAGTTTCGTCAATTCCGCTCACTTAAAATTACTGCCAAGAGAGCTAAGACCTTTACCATCACTATAAATGAGCCTTTCATAAATTGTAAACTTTAATACCATTGATATTATCCGAGGACCATACTGAAAATACATTTGCAAGAAATCTCACTGCGAAAGTTCACCAACTATTCCATCTCTCTCTGGCTTCATAACTGCTTACGTGGACGACAGTTAATGTTTGAACAAAGCAACAATTTCAGAAGGTCTGTGGGATCACTCTAAACTATAATTGAATTTCAAAAGAAATTACTCAACGTGGAATTTCTTTTTTATGTTCAATTGGATAAAATCAACTGTCCGACCCTAAGAAGGTAAACTTATTTTGAAATCAACAATTTGTCTATTTGATTAAAAATGTTATCAAATTTTCTCTTTCCTGAAAATACATATTTTAGCCACGTTATACTATTACCATTTTATGAAGAAACTAATTTTACTGTAATTAATTCTTGTGAATTTATAATTGAGGTCATAATTAAATAAGAAGCGAATATTTCAACTAGCTTTGTGCTTCAGATTAACAATTTAAAACCATGGCCTCTTTTTTGAAAGTACGCACATATTAGGATATGAATCAATCATTTCACCCGCATGTTTAATATGTATTAATTTGGATGGAGTAGCGTAGGAACGGTCTTCAACGAAAATTCTTGACGATCTTGTATAACGATAATTGAGTTCTAGCAGCTGTATGAAAGATCGGAGAGTGGGGATGATAAAACACTCTTAGCATATAAATAATGATCATTTTACGATATTATTCAGTTCTCGCAACAAAACTTAACCTCTCTCAACCTCTTCGAAAAATTGATCTTGTAAATTCAGACTCAGTCTCAAAAGTCTGTTGATTTTGTCCAACTTCAACCTTAGTTTCAACCATTTAGTTGAGTGCTTTCTGAGGGATCCATCAACCTTCAGATAATATCCAGAAATTATTCGGATCACCTGAATCTTAGTCAAACTGACATCCTTCATCAAGTTTCTGCGAAGGATCTTGGGAACTGAAAAAATTCTTGGTGGATTGTCGACAAGTTTATTTAGTTGGAGAATATAGTTAATTGAACTCCTTTCTTGATTGTGGGTAATTGAATTCTTAGTTAGGTGAACTACATATACCATTTAAGTTAACAAACAAAAAATAACTGGGGGCTTAGAAAAGTAAGACGAGTAGCTGAAATAACTATAATGACTTGGAATAACTTTTGGCAAGTTTTCTCGTCTGAATTTACTGAGAAATCAGTCATTTTAACTAAACTCTTACGTAATCTAACTGAGGAAGAAAATAAAAACTGTTATATAAACTGCTTATATTGGTTCCATGAGGCCCAATGTATTGTTCTTAGTTAACGCAAACTGTTTGAGTAGTCAATACAACTAAGAATTTAGTTACTTACGAATGAGAAAATAGTTGGATTTAATATTTTCTTCAACTAACTAAACTTATTTGACGATTTACCAGGAATATTTGTCAGTGCTTCCTCCAACTGATACCAAGGATTACACTCGATTGTTTTCCCCGTTCTGGAAATTCTGCAGGTAAGATTTACTTTCTTATTATCATCTATTCCTGTTTTCTCCTTATATCTTCTTTTCTCATATTTTTTCTCACGATCTGAACATTTTTAAGGGCCTTGCATGAACTAGTTAAAGTTTTCTTCTAAAATTTTGAATTAGGTACCCCCTTCATTCTCTCCCTAGGGATCGCGGGACCTTGTAGTTGGTGAGAAGACTTACGGGTCTCCTCGGACTATAGATCTGGATAGGTGAACCAGACAGACTGCATCGCGAGGTAAAGCTACTCTGGGGATGTGATCACCCGCCGTATCAAGGGCTGAATGGTACCATGGTTAACAAATCCTTGAACATCCCGGCCTGCCCCCTCAATAAACGCGAACAAGCCTTAGTCACAAGGCAGGTGCCTTAACTTGGACTTTGAGACTATAGGTCGAATCGCATGGTATGTTGACCTGCCCCCTGCAAGCGGGGCTCTGCAGAGGGTGTTTCTAAACTACCTAGCTTCTCGAAGCACGAATAAGTGGAAGACGAAAAATAAAACAAAACAAAAACAATGAGGAGCCTGTTCTGGGACCCTCTTCTAATCCACCGCCAGTGGCGGAAGGCACCTCAGGGGGGCAGTCAGTGGTGCAGGCAGGAATTGCCCTTATACAAGAGCCCTGGTTATAAGGGCAGGGATTAGTGGCTTTTGAGGATACACACCATATGTAAGGAACCGCGCGAAAAAACTCCAAAGGCATAAATAGTCGTCAAGGGTATGGATGCGATCTTGGTGCCTAAGTTCTGCTCCAGAGATCTCAACGTCATCAAGGTGAGACTCAGGTGCATTAGTGGACAGAGGCTAGAGGTGTTGATTGCCTCGGCGTACTTCCCTGGCGATGCCGAGGGACGCCCCGCCTCCCAGAGAGGTGGAGGCACTAATACGGCACTGTCAGGAAAACAGGACTCCTCTGTTGTTGGGCTGTGATGCAAACTCTCCCCATACGGTGTGGGGATGCGCAAATATCAATGACAGAGAGAGAGATTCAATCGAATACCTAGCGGGCACAGAGCTGTAGATTCTGAATCGGGGCGATACTCCCACATTCCAGACGAAAAACAGGAGTCAGGTTTTTGATTTGTCTCTATGCTCGGATGTACTGAGGAGCAAGGTAGTATGCTGGAAAGTCTCCGATGAGGAGTCGCTCTCGGACCACAAAAATATCTTGTTTCGATTAACCCTAGGAAAACCGGTAGTTTTAAAGACCAAAAACTGCAGAAATACACTTTGGGACTCATATAAAGAGGAACTCGAGAAGAGGCTTGAGGAATTTGCCATAAGCTATGGTACCCCTGATCAGTTAGAGCACGTCGCAGATTTTTTACGAATGACTCTGACTACATCATATGACAACAATTGCCCCATAAGCACAATTAAGTCTAGGAAAGGAGCAGAATGGTGGAATAGTCACATGGAGAAACTCAGCAAAAAGACAGGAATGTTGTGCAACAGGGCTAATAGAACTAAATTGCGTTCAGGCCCAGTATGAATACAATAAAAACAGAAGAAAGCATAAACAGGAGGATTGAAGGGGCTTCTGTAAGGAAACGAAAGATATTCCTAAAACAGCGAGGCTCCACAAAATCCTGGCGAAAAATCCGGAAGCACACCTCGGGCTAATAAGGCTCGATAATGGTGAGTTTGCCGAAGGCGAAGAGGCAACGCTAAATCACCTGACGGAAATTCACTTCCCGGGGTTTCAGCGAATCTGAACCGACCAAAAGGAGGAAGGCTGGGACCAAGAGATGGAGAGGGCCGACTGGAATTTCGCCGCTAAGTTCGTTGATTATAAAAAGGTGGAATGGGCTGTGGGGCCCTTCTGTCTCTTTAAATCACCAGGGACGAATGGCATTTATCCAGCGTTTTTACAGAAAGGCATGGATCTCGTCTTCCCTCCACTGACGAAATTATTTACGGCAAGCATCGTCCATAGACACGTGCAATCGGCATGGAAGGATGGTAGAGTGGTCTTCATTCAGAGAGACGCTGATCGAGAGATACTTTAGGGATGAGGTGCTTTCGGCCTCCCCGCTGCGCTGCACAGAGGGCAGCACACTTTTCAAGCAGGTTGTTCAGTAGAAACTGTGCTTGATGCTGCCCTGCTAAAATTGGAGCAGCAGTTGGAACAAAAGGGATATGCTGTGGGCACTTTCTTGGATATAGATGGTACTTTTAGCAAGACTCCTCCAGAAGGCTCAGGGTTCTCGGCAAATCCGGAAAAGACCAGCCTGGTCATTTTCACGAGAAATCATAAAGTGCCAAAAGTTGATGCTCCTGTATTCTGTGGTGGGAAGCTGAAGTTTTCAAATCCACTTCAATATCTGGGAGTAATCTTAGATAACAAACTGCACTGGACGAAGCACCTAGAGACCTAATTCAGGAAGTTTGTCGTGACTTTTTGTATTTGCAGGAGAGCCTACGGGTTGACGTGGGGTCCAGGGCCTAAAATGCTCGCATGGCTCTACTTTGCTGTCCCTGAACCAAGAGTCCTATATGCGGCCGTGGTCTGGAGGCTACTGGCGAAACTTAAAACAATGCAGGACAGGCTTCGAATATTACAAACGCTTGCATTTAGGGGTTTAACGGGAGCAATGAGCACTACGCCCACAGCGGCGATCGGATTCATGCTCTGTGAAAAACCCCTACATGCTGCGATAACTGCTAGAGCGGCACACGCGATGGGCCACCTGGCAAGAGCGAATAGATGGACTCGGGGGACTAGGCACATTAGGCTCCCAAGTGACATCAGCGCACTTCCGATTCTTGAGATCAGGCAAGATAAAATAACAAAACGCTTCAACTTTACCAAAGTTTCCGTGTCTGTATTCCAAACACGGATTTGTGGAAGCATATGGTAACCCGCTCCTACAAAGGGAAATCTGGTATACAGATGGCTCCAGCAGTGAGGGAGGGTCAGGACAAAGAATCTATGACAGCAAGAGAGGCATCAGACCAACTTGCAGAAAGAAACAGAGTGGCTCTTATATGGGTCCCTAGTCACACAGGGATCAAGGGCAACGAAAAGGCAGACTAGTTGACAAAGTGCGACGCAGAAAGTGAATACATAGGACCGGAACCGGTAGTGAGACTAGTGCCTTATTGCACCGAAGTGGCCATCAGAAGCTGGATCCGAACAAAACACCGGGAATACTGGGAACAAATCCAGGGTTGCCGTCAGGCGAAATCCATCCTGGTTTATACCTATAAGATGGACACAGCCAGAGAAACCCTGGGTTTGCCCGAAAAAGATATAAGGGCGGTGGTTTAGATACTAACTGGGTACGACCAATTGAACTTTCGTATGCACAAAATGGGGTATAATGCCATAACAGAGTGCATAAAATGCAACAGGCGTGACGAAACATCCCTGCATGTATTATGCCAGTGCCCGGCATTAGCTAAGCTCAGGCAACAAACTCTCGGGGCTCATTTTATGGAACTTCAAGAAATTATAACGCGATCAGTGATCGAAATACTAGGCTTCGCTAAGAGATCTGGGGAGCTCCATAGGGGCTTCCCGCCCGCCTTAAAACTAACTAAACAACCAACCCCTCTTTATTAGCCCGAATCCGCCAAAAAAATTTTTTTACTTCAATCAAAATTTGAAACGGGCAATACCCTCCTCAGCTCAAGGTTGCCAACTTGTACTAAACAGCAGCCTAATATCATTTGGGTAACCTCCCTGAATAGTATACGACGGTTCTGCGCGAGATTTAAATGTGAAAGACCAGGATAAGTCGTTTTTCATAAACCACTGCTCGCCGTACCATATATGACCCCGTGGGCGGATTCGGATTAGGGTCCGACAGTTAAACCCCCCCCCCCCCCTTATATTTTGAGATTTTTTCCGACTACATTTTGTTCATGAATTTATTTAGGGGTAAACCAAAAGTAACGACGATTTGGCGATAGGGAGGGTTTTGTAAAATCTAATTGTTCTCTATGAATTAACAAAGTGGTTCCACTTTAAAAGAAGTAGATAAATTTTCAACCAGAAACTTGAATTATCAACAAGGAATGTAATGGCTGATATTAAAACCAAGAAACTATTTAGTTGAATCATCTACCAAAAAGAAAACTTTTGGACCAAGAAGATTAATTTCCCACTAAAAAAATTAATTCCCAGCCAAATACATAAAATTTTAATTAAACTGTCGAATTCCCCACCAAGTACATTAATTTTCTACCAAAAAGATGACTTTTCAACCAAATACATACATCTATAACCAAATAGTTGAATTGTTGCACTAAAGGGATCAATTTTCAACCAAGAATAGAATAGCTAAATTTTCATTTGAAAAACCTAATTTTCAATCAAAAAAACAAATAATTTTCTACCAAATTGTTGCATTTTTTAAACAAAGAGATGAATTTTCTACTAACATTATGAATCTTCAAGCAAACAATTTTAAAAAAATAGTAGTTCAACTTTCAACGAAGAAGATGAATTTTCTACCTGAAAAGATTAATTTTCATCAATACCGGCTGATAACATAGGGATGAATTTGATTATGAAAGTGTCGAAGAGTATGTGAGAGTAAAGGGTCTAACAGAAAAGTGAATAAGACTAATGTGATGTGTTTCGGAAATGAAAAGTATAGACTAGAATACGAATGAAAGATTAGTAGAGTGGAGGTACACTTGATTGAGGAGTTTTGATACATGGATTTGGGTTCGACGCGAAAGGAGGAAGAGAGCTACAGCTGAGAAAGAAGTAAAAATGCTTGAATGAAGTAATGAGACAAGTATGGGGCATGTGTAGGTAAAAGAAGGTTTAAGGACAAAGGAAAGATGAGAGTGTCAGGAAACTGAAGAGAGGATGAAATTTTGAAGAGAAACTAAGAAGGGGAGTGGGAAGCAGAATGGCACAAGCGTGTGCCCGGGAGGTCGTTGATAAAAAGAGGAGGGGTAACATGGGACGTTCGCAATGGGAGGAGGAGAGATATGAAATGAGGTTTGCATGAGGTTTGCATGTGGTATGCAAGTGAAAGGTATGGGGTGGCAGAAAATAGAGAAAGAGAAGACAGAAAGGCAAGGAGAGGGAAGATGAGGAAAAATCTCGGCTTCAAGATACAACAGCTGGTATCTACTGGTTAAGATGCAGGAGGAACCAGAGTACCTGAAAAAGATTAAAAAGGAGAGCAAGTGGAATAGAGAGATGAGTTTCAGAATAAGAGAGGGTGTAAGAGCATGCAGGTTGTAGATGAATGAAGAAGAGAATCTGTGTAGAGTGTGCAGGTATGAGCAGGAACCATGGTTGCATGTGTCAGAGAGGTGTACAGGAGACGAAGGGGAAGAGAAGAGCATGAAGGAGAGAGTAAATTGGATTTTGAATGGAAATGGTCAGGGGGTAGAATTGATGAAGAAGCTGCATTATTTGAGAGAGGGCTGGGGACACAGTTTGGAAAAAAAAACGAAAAATGACTTTTGAGATTGATAATGGTAAAGGGGAACGGAAGCGCAGGGCAATGTCACAAGCACGTAGATGTAATAATAGTACACTTGAATCCCGATATAACAATGGTTTCGTGGATGGCTTGCAAGTAGCCTTGATCCCCAATCGGGGGAATCCAAACGTAAACTGTCAGCGGCATTGGACCTATTAGGAACCAATAGCCTAATCGTTTTAGACTTTTCTCTCTCAAAAAACCGCGGGCGGAAAACTTCCGACGCAATTAAGTATCCCCTGAGGAGTAAACGAAGAAATCACAGAACTAACCATTAATTAATCACCGGAAGTGTCCGCCAGCTTTGGTTTTGTGTTTTCGTCCATTTACACGCGTATTTTGCATTTCTCAATAAAAAAGGTCATTAACAAATTTGTAGAGGATTTGATTCTCTATTATTTTCTACTGGTCAATATAGTTGTCACAAAATTATTTGTCGCTATCAATGAGCAAAAAGTGTGGAAAATTAGGAAAGTGGTGCTGTTTTTAAACCTTTTGACTATTTGTATTAGAAATAAATGGCATATTCGAATAGCAATATTATAGAGAACTCAATTTCCAGAAACTTTTGTATGGACACGTTTTTCGTGCGACGTGTAAATCACGGTCGGAAACGCACTCAACACAGAGGCACGCCAGCCAGCTGTATGAAATTGTCATTGAATCCAATGCTCTGGCCGTTCTTCGTAGTCTTTCTCACCTATTTCGATACTCGCTGATAACAGCTTTCTCATCCCCTTTTTATTAACAGTGGAAACTGAACCACTATCCAATGATTTTTCACTTAGAAAGTACTGCGCCATGGTAAAAACGTTTTCCTTGAGCTACTGCTACGAATGCAGTTCATATATTGTGTCCAACAGTGCGAGTTCTAGCACACCCCGGTTGAGAGCCTTCCTGACCATGATCTACATGTCGCAAGAAAAACTTGTTCATACAAAAGTTATTGGAAATTGAGTCCCCTACAATTTTGTCGTTTAAATGTGCAACTTATTTTCAACTCAAATAGTCCAAAAGTTGAAAAAACTGCGCCACTTTCCTAATTTTCCACACTTGATGCTTATTTTTAACGACAAATGATTTGTTTACAGCAACATCGACCAAATGCAAATTGTGAAGAATCAAATTCTCTACAAATTTATAACTGACCTTCTTTATCAACGAATGCAAAATACGCGTGAAAATCGACGAAAACACAAAATCAAAGATGGCGGAACATAGTTGACTTTTCAACTGAAAAGATGAATATTTAATCAACAATGGAATGGTTTACTTTTGATAGGTGTGAGAAAAAGTTTGGATCGAGTTGAACCTAGCTGCGAGCTTAATAAAGCTTGCGGATCGAAAAAAGCTCGCACGGTTGACAAGGCTCGTCAAACTTGCACTGAACCACAATATTTGATCGGTATACTCGATCAAATACTACTGAATTTATTTTGGCAACTCTAAATGTATGCAGGTCGTTGATACTCATAAATACACATTTTCTTACAAACGATGACTTTTTATCAATTTCTCATAAAAAACATAATAATAAATTCCAAAACTGGCTTCAAGAGGTCTTCCATTAATAAGATTTCTTTCAATAAAAATAATGTTTTCAAATCGAATGTTAACATATGCTCCGACGACTTCCAAATCATTAAATTTAATGGCCTGGAAGTCGTCTGAGTTTATTTTAATTTTTCTCATTCGTTGGTTTCTCCCAGGCGTAAAATAAAATAAAATAATATACCATCTCATAGTCTTTTCATATATCGAATCGAATGGAAATTGAAAGGTATACTTATTTTTTAAGTATAAGTCCCTGTTAGTATAAACAATAATTCTGTTAATATTCCATATTGATTTGCAAACTTCGTGAGCTGTATATCCTTTTTTCTATTTGCAAGCTTTTTTCAGTTCACAAACGTTTTTTTGGTCCATGAGCTTTTTTAGACGTGCGAGTTTGTTTTTCGATCTGCGAGCTTTTTGAATGTATTTTTAACGGGAACCATGAATCTTCATCTGAAAATTTGAATTTTTAACTAAGCATTCCTACGAAATTCTTGTAGTTTCTACCACATTGTTGAATTTTCGAGTCGAAAATACGAATTTTCTACAAAACAGTTGAACTTTCAAACAGAAAATGTGAATTTTCAACTATAAAGTTAAGTAAAGTTAATTTTCAACCGTAACAGATTAATTTTCAACTAGAAAATTTGCTTTTTCAACCAGAAAAGATTAAATTTCTACGCATACATGAATTTTCAAACCAAGAAAGGAGAAAAATTCAATCAAATTGTTCGAAATTTGAAGCCAAAAAGACATTTTGAGCCATTTTTTCTCTCTAAAACTAATTAACTGAGGTTTCACTTCAATTTGATTAACATGGTTTATATTTTATACGTATGTTCGTTCCTGCTGTTTACAAAATATTGTAAGATTTTGAGCGGGTCGGAGCAAATCTCATAGTATCTTACATGGGTGGAGGTGCTGCAATTTTCAGAAAAACATCTTACATAAGTTGTAGACGATACCTTATTTGTTTGTATATTTATCATTATTTTGTAAATCATTATTATTAGGTAAATTATGGAAGTAATACTGTGACAATTATAAATAAAGTAACATACTTCTTTTAACACTTAATGTATCTACTCGTACTAGGTACCACATTAAGCACATTATTTATTATTCTTTGAACATATATAATACGGCCCAAAATGGATGTTTAATCCTGTCCGTTTTGCGTTTGATTTCACCCTGACGTACCCCCTCCTCCCATGTAAGCCAGCATAGAAAAATCGCTGATCCCCCCCCCTCCCCCATCCGAAAGGCTTAATGTAATTTATGCACTGCCCCTCACAGGAATTACAATTTGAAGTCCGCATCGTCAAGTTCTGTAGAAATTCCAGAAATAAAATTTTTTATTTACAAATTGTGTAATTCATTATTTCAAATCAAGTAGAGTCATTAACTCACTTTACTCCGGCTTATTTGAATTGGTAAATTCAATAAATAATATCTGTGTGTACATTAAAACATAATTTGTTCAAGCTGTTCAACCTGTTTGGACGTTACACTCCACAGTTTTCCATGATGAAAAAGAGAGGTGGAGGGTAATTCAGAAAAAAATGTATTTATATTTTACATGCTACTGATGTGTCAGTACTTTCATTGATTCAAAAATTCATTCATAAAAATCAAGTTAAATTTTTTAATTATTACTAGAATGTTTTATAAAGAGTGAAATATGCCATATGAATTGTTTGTACATATTACTGTTTCATTTATTACAAATATTCAAGTTTATTTTTTTTAGCTCAATTTTCTGAATTATTTAAACTTTAGTGACTGATGGAGGAAAGCTCTTTGTCAAGACGCATATAGAAAATTTATTGTGCGCGCTCCTTATACATCGTGACTGGAGTAACTGCTTTACCATAGCCCGGAAGGCTAAATGGGAAAAGAGGAACTGATAAGAGAAAACGTCGTGTAAACGATACAGTAATGCATCTTATTCAAGTTTCCATTAATCTGTGTCTCCTTCTTGTTTCAAATACCAGTGTTTTTCCACTTTTTACGCTGACAGTTGAGAAAATTTGTTATATTTATGTTAAAGTGACTGACTTGTAAAATAAAGCTTAGGATCAAAACATGAATATTGTGAATGACTGATTATTGAACGAAATGACTATTCTGAATTCACTTTAATTTAGGTAAGAAAAATTGAGGGGAGCCTCTTCTGAAGTGAACACTTTATTTTTTATATCTTTTTACATAATGAAACCTAATGAGAAGTATTAATTAAATAGAACTTTAATTCCAAGTAACTGAAAACCTACACTCAATAAGTATGAAGATTCATTTCCAATTATTCTCTCAAAATAATTTTGAATAGAATACTCATGAATAGGTAAAAGGAAATGAACATTCTATGACTGAAATATTTCGAAGTGAAAATCATGGATCCATGAGATTCTCTGCACGGCAAAAGTATAAGGCACGGTCTGGGAGATTTCTATGCAAATATACGGTTCTCTCGCTGGAAAAATCGCACTTGCAAACATTTCAGAGATTCCAAAGCTTTCTTTTTCCGCCATTTCTATCGCAGTTAATAGTTATTTCAGTTACAGTGTTCAGCGTAAGAGCATACTCAAAAAGAATTAAGTTAAAGTAGTGATATTTCCATAAATGAAGGCATTTGTACTTTATGAAATAAGTTACAACAAACGACATTATTATAATTTTGTTATGTTAAAATGAAAAGACAAACTTGATGAATGAAAAATACAGTCAAGTTTTGATCATATGAAAAAGTGTAGTCAACCTTTCGGCATTATTTTCTTTCTACTTTCTCCCTTTCGTGTAATCATAGCACTATGAATGCAAAGCACTATGAGTACATCGCAAAGTTCGTTTACTCTGACTTGCGATCAGATTTACAGGGCGCGCACCTCTTGTAGTTATTTGCCTTTCAGAACGATTTGAAAAAGCTGCATCCTTTTATTTTTGTTAATGTACGTTGCACATCAACTTCTAAACTTTAAAGTGAGTACATAGGTCTTCAAAATAGTATTTAATGTGGGAAAAGTTCGCGAATCATATCTTTTAAGTACACAATATAATAATATAAGTACATTTTTCATTCATGCAGACATAGCAATGATTTAATTCATAAGCTGGTGCTTACTCTAATCTAATTTACGGTGGATATTTAGTTCAAAAAGCTGAATGAGATGATTTCAAGCATTATGAAAGCTTTGATATCATTGCGTATTGACATAATTTAACTGATTGAATCGTTATTGAAAACGTAACTAATGCGGATTGAAGTCAGCACTTCGATTTTTTTCTACATAAATGAAGCGTATCAAATTTTTGGGCATCCCAGTGGGCACAAACGTTGTAGGACATAATTAGAACGGCTCAAAAACGTCCTAAGTCAGTCCAAATGACGTCCCTTCAACATGCAATGTTCCAGAGACGTTTTAAGGACGTAGGGGAAAACACCCTACAGTAGGTAATCCTAATTAACTGGACAGCTGACAAAAAATGTTCATTAATTTTGTTGGTACAACGTTTCAGCAAGGGTACTATATCTTCTGACGAAGTTTCATTGAAATTTCATAATTTATTAATGAATGAGAGCAAAAGATTTATTTTTGACCTGAAAACAAATTTCACTTTTTCGCTATTCATACTTTTTAACTTAATGAAACATTTGTATGACATGTTTATTATAGATTAGAATCAAAGCTTGAAGTTTAATGCACAATATTTATTGATACAAAATGTTTCTTCTTTGATATATATAAATATTCAAGGACTTTTTCTTAGGTATAACATTTTTCAACGGTGGACAACCAACAGTAGATAATCGAAAAATTACAAAAAATGTCTCTGTCAAAATTCGCCGTTCTGCGACTGTCCCGCAGTTGTTTTAAGTTAAAGCATGTGTTTGCTTGTTTATTTTCGTTCGTGACGTCTTTAAATTCAAATTATTGCACTTAATAATCTAAGAAAATAGTGTATATTATTAGCTATTAAAAAATTCATAAATTTTAATTGTGTTTTAAGGAACCTTTCAGAAGAGATTTAATTTTTCGGATTAAGGTATGTAAAAAAGCTGCACTTTTCAGTCATCGCAAGTCCGGTTAAACTGCATAAAGATTAAACATCTCGTACCAATCGTACCAATCTTACGGAATATCAGAGATAAAAAAAATGTCAATAATTTAAACTTTCCCGTTTTTTTGTGAAATAATCATAGTTTAAACTATTATTTACTCAATATATTGATTTGAATTGTAAGTATACTAATGATAAATTATAATTATTCCGAATTGAATATTCTGATTTGCCCAGGAGCAATACCAGAAACGCTTATCTATTGATGGACAAAGGTCTCAAAATCGTACCCGTGGACAGATCTAATAAAAATGTTTAATGCAGCTAATTAATCAATTTCGTGATATTTTTTTCTATGGGAATGCCCAGTTGAATATGCAAGCTTTATTTAACAATGATCATCTTTCTTTATTTTTGGAAACTGATGCAGTTGAATGCTGTTGAATTTTTTCCTATCTAATGTAGGGTGGTTTCCCCTCTTTGGAACATGAAATATTTTCAGAACATTATTTCGTCTGACTTAGAGCAGTTTTTGAAACGTTCAACTAACGTCTATGTATGTGTTTGCATATTTTTGTATTGTATTTATTTTGAAAAAATCTAGTAAATTTGAGAACCAGGGATCCTCAAATTTCCTGTTTCTGGAACATAATGTGCACAGTTAATTCAAAACAGCAATGGTAATATTTGAAGTTTAGATAAGTTACCATAAAGGAGCCATTCACAAAATACGTGATACATTTTGCAGGATCTTCTGACCCCCACCCCCCGCGATACTTTTTCTATTTTTCTTAACATGCAGAATTATGCTTCGAAAGACTCCCCCCCCCCACCCTAAACGTCTCGCGTATTTTGTGAATGACCCCAAAGTATACATTTAATATATTAATACTATGTTTCATTCTCAAAAAGTTGAGGGTACTCGATCATGAAATCCTTTTCAGCAAATATATACAGTATTTTTGTTGGGCAAATGAAAGAAAATCTTGATTTTATATCATTATTTATAAGATACAAATTCTTTTTGAAATATATACATAAAAAATAAATAAAAATATTTGTTTGTTTGTAATGTGGGCCCGTGAGATCCCACCCCTGGCGCTCAAGCTATAAAGCCTATTGTGCCGACCTCGTCTTTAGTCGCAAGACAGTTCTCTGTATCCGGCCATCTTCGCCGAGTGTTTTTGGATCTGTTGAGTTTCGTTGCTACCGACGTTCTGAGAATATTGTTGGGATGCGAGAAACCCCGCCAGCGCCCACCCTATCAGGCGCCCACCTAAGGCAAATAGGTGCCCTCTAAGATCATTTTTTTAAACAATGTAAATGCTTTTAATATTAAAGAAGAGAAAGCAGAAGAAATTTAATTAAAATGTTACTCCGTAAACATATTGTACTCCATAATCTAATTAATCATGAACAGATAACATCGAACATGAATTACAAATTATGCTTCCAACGCAAATAGAAGTTTTGTGAGGATTGATTTGTTTGTCCTTCCAGGATTCGTAACTATGCAAAAAAAATTGTATTCTCTTGCATCTAACAGAATTTTTTCTCATTATATAAAGCGTCAGCAATGTATTGATTATCTGCGTTTGTCAAACTATAAATAGTTTGAAATTATTTCGTAAAAATTTAAACGTTGCAACATATTATTGTGCAAACGAAAGGATTTAAAATCCTTTTTCTATAAATTGATGAGTCAATCCGGGTTCGGATTTATTCGGATTCATTTGGATTGAAAATTTGGTTCGGGTTGAGCTGGATAGAATCGGATTAATTTCGTAATATATTAATCAATTTTTTTCATGAAGAGATTAATAGCGAGATTAACATTTTCTCGCATAATAATAGTAATTATTGCGAGTATTTGAATATATACAATACTACTGCTGTGTCGTGGAAAATATTTTTGTTAATAAAAATCAAAAAATCATTATAAAAGTGGCACAAAAAATAATGGTGGTTCTTCCTTTGTTTTTTTTTGCTTTTCAGGAAGGCGCCCCTTATACATATCGACTTCCCGCGGACGCCCCAAGGTACCCAGTCCGCCACTGTGTGGAGTTAAGGAATACTCCACACCTGGGAATTCAGAAGGCATTTCTATATCTTGCATTTTTTTCCACCAGTCTCATACTGATTTCAGAGATTTTCTCAGTAGAGTATTTAGTTAAAAGTATGAAGTTGAAATGTGGGCATTGTAATTACCATCGACGAACTACAATATAGGAAGAGGTGAACACCGACCTAGGAGTCACATCATCAGTCAACTGTCCATCATGTGTATTTGAATCGATGAATGTTAAAGGGGCAGTAGTCCAAGAAAGCTGACTTTTGGAAAAACGAAAAAAACTGTCCCGTTCCGAAAATATTGGCAAATTGCTTAATTAGGCCTTGCGCATTTGTGGAACCGGTGGTCGGAGAGATATTTGAACAGGAAAGAGAATCTTAATACAATTTCCCTATTTTATAGAATTTTTTAAAGGTGGTGGACTACTGCCCTTTTAACATGCTACAACAAAATCAAGTCTTTTTTCGTTGGTTTTTTTTCGATACATTGTTGAAAAGCCAAGGGTGTTATGACAAACAATAATTTTGAAGTGAAACTGAATTAATACGGTCTTTAATCACTGTCTATATCTTGTTGGCCTTCCCCAGTGGGCCTTTGGAAGGCGATTTCCTCAAAGAGTATTCTGGATTCCCCTGGAATGTAATCCAACATTTTTTTCAGGTCTTCGAGTTTTTTTGGTTTAATGAGGACTTTTCCCGTGGGGTAAGAAGCCTCGGTAGGTAGACGAACGGTGTCTCTGAACGTTTTCTCCGTTTTTTTTCTTGGACTACTGCCCTTTTAACATGCTAACCTCGGAAACTTATACTTTTTAATCGTCTCTACGCCTCTAAAATGTGGTAGACAGCGGTTCTTATAGCATGAAACGATGTGGCTGCACATATAGAACCCCGAAAATGCAAAAAAACGAAAATCGATAAAAATGGACAACTGCCCCTTTAACATTCACCGATTCATTTATAGGCATATGCGAGCTTTAAGTTGTGCGTAAAGAGAATTGTGTTGTATTTCAATATACAGTATACAATTCTACATACTTGTTTGGGAATGAGAAATTCCTACAATATTTGGGAAATTTGGCCAATTATAGGAAATACACGGTCCTGAAGAGCATCTTACAGTATCTTTATAATATTCAAAAAAATTTTGGTTCGTGTCAAATCTTTTGCGTCAATGAATTTTGCGATCTAATCATTATTTGAAACTAAACTTTTAGAGCAACCTACACCCAAGAGTTTTTGCAAAACAATATTAATATCGGTTGGTGGTAACCCAAATGAAACTCCGTTCTTAGACTGTTGTCAATAAAATACAGAAAATCAAATTTTTAGTTCTTGACAGTCTTATAAAAAAACAAGACATTTTAATTATGGTGTCAAAATTTTAATAGGATCAACGTTTCGGCTTGGCTTTGAGCCATTCTCAAGATCTAAACAAAATCATTTTATGAAATTTAATGAAATGGCAAAAATTTTATAAAGTTGAAACAATAAAATGAATAAATATATATGGTTTGGTAAAAAACTAGAAACATTACCTGAAGTCGAGAAAATTTTCTGAGAAAACATTAATAATAAAACTGACGTAAGGTCAATTGTTTCGTAGTCAGTAAAGTACAATATCCAATAAAGACAATCCGGTTAAAAATCAAAATATCTTTTGATCTCTAATGAAATATTAAAGATCCACACATGCGTACTACATTTTCACAATAAGTCGAAGGCAACAGTTAACGACGATGACATGAACATACACTGAACGAACAGTCTCGTGTTCACAATAAACGAACCTAGAAATTCACTTAACAATTATAACGATGGTAACATCGAAACAAACCCAAATAACGCAATTGCGCCAAATATCGAATAATTGAAAGTAGGACGGGTGTAAATGATTAAGGAACATGACCAAAATTATTTTAATATACTTTTATATATTTTATGTTTCAATCTGGAAATTTACCGATTCTATGTGAAATTTACTAATGAAAATGGACTCTTAAATACTCCTTTCAAATAGATTTTTTTCCCTTGCCAAAATTTTAATGTTTTTAAAATCGAAATCAAAATGATGATCAAAATTCCAGGCATGTTGTGACAAACGTGTACTTTGATTTCAACAATGTTTCTTTAGATAAATTTTTAATAGGACTTAAGGGATTTAAGGGACACGTTCTCATCACGTGTCTCGTGAGAAAAATGAGAAAAAAAACTATGCTGCAAATAAAAAAGTGATTCATAGCAAATTTGTAGATCTTTCTTGCGTGCACAATTTTTGTCCCATTATTCTTTGCGTGCTCAAAATTTCAATTTCCGGTTTTTCTAGAAAATTCAAAAAGCTGTTATAATAATGTTGCCGGGCTTTCAAGAAGCAATGTTTTTCTTCTCTCGGTTTTTTTTTTCAATATCCAGCGTTGTTTGGCTTAACATTTTCGTTTTTTTTTTTTTGAATATTGAATATGCTATGACTCTGACAATTTCCTTCTCATCGAAAAAGTCGTGGGGATGATTTGCTCGACTTTCCGAGTACTACAAATGTCCGTACATAGAACTTTTGAATCCTAAATAAATGTTCTCGACAATTTTGAAAATTCTCAAAGTTTCTGCATTTTTATTCAAAATAGCTGGCTAAGGAACGTGTCCTTGTCTTTTAGACCTTGAAAATGTGTACCAAAGCTCAATCCAATCTGATCATTTTTTCGAAAGATATCGTGCCTACAGACTACGGACAGACTACAGACAGACTACAGACAGACTATAGACAGACTATAGACAGCCATACAGACATACAGACACCTTCGTGAAAATCATATTTTCTGACTCATGGGATCTCAAAACGTGGAGATTTGATGAAAACCAAGTCAAATTTTACAGGAAGCCAATACCTTCTCATTATGATGAGAATGTAAAAATCAGCTGCGAAAAAGCACATTTGCTACATTAAAATAAAAATAGTAGCGATCCACGTATATTTATTTGTTATAATAATATATTATATAAAGATTATATAATGTCCTTGTGGGCTTATAAATGAAATAAATTACGTATATATAATAAACAGGAAAAAAATTGCTATCATAACTCGCCCCCCCCCCACCCCATCCTGCTTTCGTAATTCCACACCTGGGAAAAATTTCATCTGTCGGCCCTGCCTATGGCACAATAAATTACTTCCTACTTTGTAAGCGGCAATGTGATCCTCACCCACTCTGCCATTCGGAAGCCTCCCTAGCAGGCCGCAGAAGAGGGATACGTCCAGACTAGTGTGGACGGAGCGATCCATGTGAGGTCATCAGTTATATGCACAGATTCGAAGCACTCACCTGGTGTTTTATGTCAGTGTGTGTGTGTGTGTGTTCATTACTCGAAGCGTCCAGCGATCATCGAACGTGATTCCCCCGTAGGTGCCTCAAGCGCAAGAAGATCGCTGACTCATTTTCGAGTCTTCTAAAAATCGGCTTCGAGCCCCAAGGTTAGACTCTCGAAAGGCCCATTTATCCTTTGGTACGAAACAAGCTTTTTCTGAGGGCACCTACAGTTTGAGGTGGGTTCCGAACTATCGAAGCCCCGGTAAGAGTACATAGAAAAATTTCCATTGGTACCGGCTGAGGGATCGAACCCCAGACCTCCTGCATAGAAGCCTAAAGCGCTATCATCTGAGTTGCAAATTTTTACATTCTCATTCATGAGAGTGGAATGTAATCGTCCAAATTTTCGATCTCTAGTTTTCAATGGATCTTCACGTTCCGGCACTCACAGAGTCCGAAAATCATAACATTTTGTCGGTGTCTGACTGTCTGTTTGTATGTATGTCTGTATGTATGGTTACCTGAATGTTGTAGCCACGCTAACTTTTGAAGGGTTTGTCCAATCGAGTCAGCCTTCGATAAACTTGTTAAGGGTTCCAAAATGAAGGTTAATTTCGTTAACCAGATATTTTCAATCAAAATTAAAAAATTTAGAGATTTTTCAAAATTTGTAAGAAAATTTTTTTTTTCAAGTTTCAGAAATTTTTGTGAGAGTTCTTATAGATGGATAAAAGACTTACAAATTATCTCCATGAAATTTTTGATTTTGATGAAAATTGGAAAGGTTATGAACTTTTCCAAATTTTGAAAACTTTCAAAAAATAGAAAAAATTATTGTTTTCATCATCAATTCAATCTTCTACTAGATATGAAATATAATACGAAACTATTCTCATAAAAATTTTCAATTACACCAACATTTTCTCATAGATTTTGCCAAGACTTACGAATGACCCTAATAAAAATTTGCAATTAAACACAAATTGAAAATATTCTCGATTATTTAATCAGTAGAGTCCACTTCGAACAGAATTATGAACATACGGGATTAAAGCCTATGGCATAATGTCTCCATTGAGTGAACAAAAATGGTGTTTTTTTTATTAAAATTATCGAAGTGTCACGTCGTCCCGCAATTCGGGATGACTAGCCCGTTTTCAACATTTGGCTAGTCGTCCCGAAAATTATGTATTTTTTTTATTTCTCTCCTTTTGAGTAAGCCAAAGATTGACAAAACTGCTATTCATCCCTAATTAAAAATAAATGTTAAAAAACGTATAAAACTAGGAGTTAGGTTATATTTTATAAAGTGTAGTCCTTTAAGCTTTAACGTATCCAAATTATGTTATGTATTTGCACTGTGTCACCGCAGTCTCAAGTTTGTTCGAAACTTTCCTATGATTTCCGCGCTCTGATTGGAGCTTCCTTTGATGTGATGTAGACTCTAGACTAGATACACTTGTTGCCTTTGTATTTAGAATCAATCATTCATTTTTAAGAGTAAGATCCAATAATCATTCGCTCTCGCACACTAAAACACTTTTTTGTGATCGAAAAATTAATTTAATTAATTCTACAATGATGATTTATCATAAAAAATTTATTCAAACATTTAATAATGCCAAAAAAGCGCGTTATTTACTGCCAATGAGACTGCCGATGCGACGCATGCGCAGTACAGTTGGGGAGCCGAATTGAGAGCACTGCACCTTTATTCGGTTTTTCGTTCTATTTTGCGTGTTATTGCGCGTTGGTTCACGATCACGTGACATATAGATCGACTATTCTGTGTGCCGGCCTATGCTGGCCGTAACACCGCTATCCCTTTTCCAACGCCTCGTGGGGGCGGGAAGGACCCCTGTGACAGGTCACAAAAACAATGTAAGGTAACACACCTACCCCTTTTCCAACGCCCCGTGGGGGCGGGAAGGACCCTTGTGACAGGTCACAAAAATAATGTAAGGTAACACCCCTACCCCTTTTCCAACGCCTCGTAGGGGCGGGAAGGCACCCCTGTGACAGGTCACAAAAATAATGTAAAGTAACACCCCTACCCCTTTTCCAACGCCCCGTGGGGGCGGGAAGGCACCCTTGTGACAGGTCACAAAAATAATGTAAGGTAACACCCCTATACATATACCTTTGAAAAAAGCTTAAGAAATCGATATATCGATTTAAAACTTTCAGATTCGTGTTTCTCGCCAAAAATCCTATAGAAATCCGCTTTAAAACTTTGTCGCCACAGATATCGTAATCTTGCCCATAATTACAGTATTAGCATTTTTTCGGCATAACTAGCTAAATGGTGAAAATAGTCTAGTCATTTTCAGTAACTTTGGTCTAGTTGAAAGCAGTAAAATTAATTAAGTGCATTATTTTCAGGCCGACTAGACAAATGTTGAAAATGGGCTAGTCGTCCCGAATTTCGGGGTGATTAACATTTTTTGTGATTTTTGTCTAGTTAAAACGAGAAATTTCATAAAATGCATTATGTTGGGGATGACTAGCCGAATAGTGAAAATAGGATTGTCAATTTTGGTAATTTTGGTCTAGTTAAAAACAGTAGAATTAATAAAGTGCATTATTTTCGGGATGACGAGCCAAATGGTAGAAATAGGCTAGTCGCCCCGAATTTTGGGATGACTAACATTTATCTTGATTTCCGGCTAGTCGTCCCGAAATTCGGGACGACTAGACGCAGCCTAAAATTATATTTAAAAAAATACCTACTTCTTATATGCTGTTCAAATTTGTCTAAATCGTTTTATTTTTCAAAGGGAACTGACTCTATATTTTTGAGAATCTTTCTTTAAAAACAATTTTAGTTCCAATTTACGACTCTAGTTCCTCAGGAGTTTAAATCACAGTTTTCGATTTATGTTACAATATTTACGATACTTGAAAAAATTTTGTTGGAATGAACGAATCAAGACGCCAAATAAATACGTATTTTTTTATTTTGGAATAATATGATTTTCAGTACGTTGTAGAGCAATTTTTGTGGCTTATGGAATTCAACATGCAAAACGTATACTTTTTTACTTCCTTGATTTTGTTCAAGAAATTACAAGGCAATTTATTTACCCTTTTATAAACTTGTTCTCTTCTCAGTAAAGATGCATTTTGTCAAATTTTAATACATCAACAAAGTTATGAAAAAATTTGAGACATCTTGAAAGTTGCATAAAATTACAATATTGGTAGACTCGTATCGAGCCTTTGATATGATTTTTTAACTTGAAATTTTCAAAAAGCATTTTTGAGGATATTGAGAACAGATTTATGAAGAAGAATTTATGGCAGCTAAGTTGAACTCAGAGTGGCTTATTGTTAGAGGCTTGAGACTTCCAGATGCAGGCTCGACCATAAAGCTTCCTGCTACAGGCCCAAGCCTGCAACTCAGCAAATTTCCCCAATTTTTTCGCACTTTCTGGAAAAACAACTAATTTTTCTACAATACCCCAACCCTAGGGGGACTCTTGACTTCAATGAGTTAAATAACAGAGCAATAACACTAAAACTGCCGTCCGGGTTTAATCTCAGGGCTCGCTTCAGGTGATTGTGTACGAGTGTGAATCTTGTACACTGAGAAACCCTTGTTTGTATTTCTTGTTAAAAATCACACTAGATTTCACTATCTGAACTTTGCAATGAGAGGCAAAAAGCAAATTTTAATAATATTTACTAACCTCAATAGTAACTCGTAGCTACTTAAAGAATTATAAAATATATTGGAATAAAAGTTAAAACAATTGCATTTATTGTAAAAGACATTTGAAGTATTTATTAACCTCTGTAGTAAAACTGCAAGTCTGCACTATTTACTAATTTTGGTAGGAGAAAATAGTAAATGTGTTGGATTAATATCTGTAGAAGATAACAGTATTTACAAAGTGCTGTAGTAAAATGATGCGCAGGGACCGTGCGCACCGAATTACTAACTGGTTAGCAAAATCTGCTACAGTGGGAATAGTAAAAAAAATAAATACGTGTTGCTAACTTT
This sequence comes from Andricus quercusramuli, assembly GCA_932178445.1. Lineage (NCBI taxonomy): Eukaryota > Metazoa > Arthropoda > Insecta > Hymenoptera > Cynipidae > Andricus > Andricus quercusramuli. The sequence goes on along the minus strand of CAKNXH010059936.1, from coordinate 146,495 downwards.
CACACAAGCCTACCTACACACATGTTCTACATTTAACGCATAATTCACATTTATTTAAATTAAGAATCGACAACATTAGAAATTACATATATGTATATATTCTTAAAAGATAGTATTTTATATTATAAAGCTGAAACAGAAAAATCGGGTTAGAAGAAAACGAAGGCTGGCGGGAATCGAACACGCGTCTCCGGGACAGCAGTCGGGCGATGATCCATCTACCTATAAGACATTGTGGGACTCAGAATGAAAACTTCCATATGACCTAAATGATAGAAAGTTTATTGGTTCTAATTCATTTAATCCTTAATCGATTAATATTCATGATATTTTTATAATTTTAAACAACAAAATTTTTAATGTAATTAAAATAAGTAAATATTTTTTTTTAATTATGTTTCTTGCGGATTTTGCATTGAAACATAAATTAGATGTCATTTTCGCAACCTAAAAATATGATCGGCGATCGACAAACGTCAGATGCACTCGGCCGCGCTCGGTCCAAGGCTCGATACTTTCTGCTAAATCAGTTAGTAATATTTAGGACCAAATTTAATAATTGGTATTAACCTTTGTTACAAAAAGTAGGAAATGTCCATAATTCACATCGTGTTCCTACAGACAATAGTAATTTCTTCTACATATTTAGTATATTATGTTATTTAAAATACTTATTACTTTTATTTTTTTTGTACAATTTATTAATTTCTCTACTAATTTTTCCTACATCGGATTTTACTACAGAGAATAGTAAGGATTGCTATTACCAAATAGGAAATCTTCTTATAAAAATAGTATAACTTATTATTTATGTATTAAAATGTCAAAATTTAAGCATTTTGCCCCCATTTGCTATCCGTTTTAGTAATTTTTCTAACCTAAAGTTTCTCAGTGTAGCATAAGCCGCAGGCGAATGATGCAATCACACGAGTTACCAATCATCTACGCGCACGTGTATCTCACGCTGTTTTTTGCAACACCCGTCAGAAAAAGTTGTTAGGAGGTGGTAACTAAAAATACTAATTTTATATTGCATAGAGTGGAGTAAAGAAATTTAGTTGAAAAAGATTTTTTTTAAATGTTTTAAAACAAATTTTGGAACAAAAAAATTTGTTGAAAAAATTTTTTTGGGAAAAAGAATTACCAGAAAAAAATGTTGGCGTTCATGCTCCCTCTCAACACCAGCGTTTAAAGTTACCTATGCCAGTGTCTAAAGTAGCTTATCTTCAAAGTGCGCATGCGCAGCTTTTTAATAAGGTCCTTTAGGCACCATTTACAAGCATGAAAACGTCAACTTTTGAGGTGGGTGTTGCGAAAAATACTTTACAACGTACTAAAAATCATTTTATTTCAAAATAAAGAAATATGTATTTATTTGTTTCTACGAGAGAACGATTTTGCGTCTGCGCAGGTCGAAAATTCCAAAATGTATACTTTTGGGCCACCCTGTGTGTATGCAATAATGATGATGAATGCAGAAACAAAATTTTTATTTCCTGATCTTCTTCCTTTAAAAAAAATCTCCAAGAAGAATAATATACTCGATGGGAGAGTTTTAGACGAACAAATAACTACTCATTTGATTATGTTTGCAAAGACTTCACCTGAAGGAAATAATATGCTCGAAGGAACATGACTCTGAACAAATAAGAGAAACTATATGAAAAATGAGATCCGGCTTTCATATACAAATTTGGGTTCTATTTCTCATTATATAAGTGGAACTGCCTTGTTAGAATTAATTTAACGATTGCTGCCACATTTTATTAAAATTATGGGATATTTTTATCATTAAATTAAATATTTTGTGATCATAATTGAAAGAATTAAGTGTTTAAACAACTATTATTTTCTATACATTGAAGTTTGATCAGGGAAATTTTGAAAGTCTTTCATAATGAGAATTGTATACAAAAAAAAAGAGTAATTGAAAAATCTTCGCCGCCACTTAGATAATTCAAACAAATTATCCAATTTTCCGCATATTGAAAAAAAAGTTTGATCAAATTGTTAGCAGCTACTCTAAAAACATTTGTAATGCTGAAAAAGAAACCTTCACATTAAATTCAATCCCAGACATTGACTATATGAGATTTTCAGGAAAACAATCTGTGTTTTTGACTTGGATCGCCACATAGTGGGAAAAAATTATCTTTTTGGTTCAAAATAACGTACAGCCTACAAATCTTGGCCAATTTGGACGTACACATTTTTAAAAAGCTGACAAAATTTTGTAGAGAATTATCAAGCTCGATTTTTCATATAATTTTTTTTATAAATTAACAAATATAACAAAAAAGGATAATTTTTTCTGTTTGAGTTATATTACAAGAAATTTGGGTGGGAGTAGTATTATGATAGAGAAAATTCATCCTAAGATGTTTTTTGTTAACCCGTGGTAAGCACACTCCTTTGACGCACTCTCTATAGGCACACTGGTGCAACTCGGGATTTTCCGTTTTGGACGTTCGTTATTTACAATGAAAATTATAGACAATTTGAGAAGTGAATATGCCTTCCCACGTCAAATTGGAATTCATTTCCCTTTGAATTCTACAAAATTGAAATTTTCTTTAGTGCGAATTCGCACCAGTGAGCCTACCACGGGTCAATATAATATATATTATATTATTATTGTAATTAAGAATTTCCTTATGATTTCAGCAACATCCATTTTGATAAATCCATCATCATAAATCCATCAACATCCATTTGATAAATTGTATCATTTTTTAAAATACCTTCAATAATCAAATGCATTATTTGGGCATTTTTGACAGCAAAATTCTTGTTTTTTCAATTTCAGTCCTTCTAATTGGAAACTCTATGATAATTTCATCAACATTCATAATTGCTTGATAAATTGTATGAATTCTTTAAACAAAAGGGTTGTTTGAGAATTTGTCTACAAAAAATTAGTTTTACTTACTGACAGTACATTTAGTCTTAGTATACCAGACTCTCTACACATGAACAATCTCCAGGGTTGCCTGAAAATAGCCTTGTTCATATAGCGCTTACAGCGAAACGTAAACAGTCAGGGCCGCCTGAACCGTTTCCAGAATATTGCGCCATCTACTTCACTGAGTAGTAGTGTACTGCGTCCCTTCAGAGGCGGAGACGCAACCGTCTCTCGCCCTGCCCCCTGAGAAACTGCGGGGATCAACAATTCTAGGAATTCATAAGACGCGTGCGATCGCGCGTTCCGCTACAGAGAGTATGGTGAATCTTATTAATTTAATTGTTTTAATAAATGTGTAGCTTCTGGATCGATTAGAGTTAGCTTTATCTTCCACTTTTGATCATGATGAACTATTTTTGGATCAGTGGATATCAACATTTTGCGCCCGAGATCTGTATTAGTAGACTCTCTGCCTAAATTTAGAACTTTACATTTAGATTCGTTTATAAAAACATGAAAATTTTTGGGTTAATCATGAGTGGTGTCCGATTTCTCAATTTTATCATGGAGTAGTGAAGTGAAAGTATTCACAGTTGAAACGAAACAATCAGTTTCAGAAAATTCGTGATTAATACATTTGTTTATATTATATTAAATTTATCACATAATTATCTTTATTCCTTGAATTGTTTTGATGCATCCAACTAACAAGACTGACATTAAAGAAAAACGAATTTTATTTTAGAGAAATGGTCGAATAATGTATCGGTTTATTAAGTTTATTTGAAAAAATAGTACAATTTATCAAATAATTATGAATTTTGCTGAAAGTATCATGAAGTTCCCAATTAAAATGACTAGTATTGAAAAAAGTAATTTTTTAGTTGACATTTCGGTACCTTTTTGCAAAATTCTCTAATTTGGGGTTATCGGCCAAACACTCCCATATTTTTTTGTGTTGACACCTGAAGCATCGCGCAGCTATGCATGGCGCTACGGGCCAGCACAAAACGAGATTGGAGAATTTAGTACTTGAAAGACCGAGTTTTTTTGAGGTACACATGAAATATCGTGGTAATAATATCAGCCACTAAAAAAAGAAACCACCGCGGTAAATTTTTCTCCAGAAGGAACTAAAGTTCATGAAAACGATTCGGTCTTGGTCCAATAGTTAACAAATAGCAAGAGTGAGAAGAAGCAACGGGTAAAAATGACCCACCTTGGTAATTCTAGGGTTAGACCGCTAACCCCAGATTCGAGAGTATAACATGGAGGTACCAATATTCCCGAATAATGCGAATAATTTGCTCATACATTTTTTTATGAAACGTAGGCGACTGGAATAAGTATTTTCCTACTATTCGCGTGTAATGGGAAATTTCAGTAGCTTATTTACAAAAATTTACCTCCTAATAAGTCAAGATTTGTTGGCTATAAGTTATTTTGAACCAAAAAAGTAATTTTCTTTATCGATGTTCCATTCCGAAGTTATTTTCAATTTAGATTCAGCTACTGATTTTTTCCTAATAGTAGGTACCCAAAAACCCCCAAAAAGTAAGTATTAGATTTTTCGAATCAGAACTGCAAGTGAATTTTTGTTTTAATTAAACTTGTTCGTCAATTTGACTTTTAATTTCAAACCTATACGTGAAAAGGCAATTTGTAATCGTTTTTAGAGTTTAATGGCTGGATTCATTCTTTTTAGAAAGTAGTTTTACGGTAAATATTTGTCATATATGCTGCCAATTTCTCATTTCCAAGTTCAGCTATCTCGCTTTTGTATGAAGTTATAAGGTATAGTATACTCAATAAAACTTTCATGAAAATAATTTTAGTGAAGTCATTGTTTTTCTTTTACATAAAGATTTAGAAGGCTAAAAGTATTTGACATACGTATATGGAAAATGTTTTTCCTAAAACTAATCACTGAAACGAATGAGTGCAGCAATTGAACATTTGTTCAAATTCGATGAAAATCGGTTCATGATTCTTGAACTTTAGGGTACCACTTACTTAACAAACCATATAAACTATATTATTTCAAGTATTAGGTTAGCGGGGGACAAGAATTTTTAAGTTAAATTGAATTAGCCCATCACAAATTTCAATCAGTTTCCAAGATAAATACAAATTTTTAAAATTATTCTTCATGCGAAAATAATCATAAAAATTGATTTCGCCCCTAATTTAATAGCTGAGTCTGAAATCCACAAATCAAGTTAAGCGCCACGAGCGCCACTTTGCCGGCCGGTAACGGAAATCTGGCTGGGAGTGGACATTCGGTTTATTAGAGAGTATGTGTTGGGTCACAGATCGCAGAAAGGGCACGAGGTTATCGAGTATTAATTACTTAAGTAATAGCCGAGTAATTGGAAGGCCCTCGCGGGTGTCTGGAAGCTATGAGCTCTATATGGAATAGTATTCGTGGGTTACCGTTATAAGGTTCGTATGTGATATCATATCAACAGGGTAAAGTTTATTTTACACGTTATAACGTGAAAAGTCCATAATGCTATAACCATAAAATCTTAAAATTCTGAAGCAGCGCAGCTGCGATTAGTGTGCTCGTCATATTCCATGTAATGCAGCGCATATATCGTTAAATGCAAAGTCACTTTTTAGAGCACCTAATTACTTTTTCATCGCTTTCAGGGCAGGGGTAACTCGCCCAGATCCAGCCTCATTACACTACTGGGGAATAAGGAATTTATGTGGTCAAAGTAAGTAAGGGATGTGTAGGTGAAGGGATAAATTTTATATTAATCTAGAATTCCCCGTATTGCTTATTCAAACAGCACGTTCGTTCCGCAACATCGTTCTGACACGGGTCGCTGATGAATCTCTCTAGCGATCACCCAAGGCGAAGAGCTTCACAAAGTCATCGTAAGTCTTAGTTCACACAAAAATACACAAACTGTCTGATAATCTCAAAGTAAAATCCACACTCTATAATCCATTCGCATCCACTAAGCAAAGCTCTCCACGAGGGCCCATTAGTATCTAAGATCATTTGGTTCAGGCATCTATCACTCCGCTAACATTTTTCATCACACAGTTCCCTATTCTGACATATAACTTTTGCTTCCTCTACATCCGTACATCTTTTCGTTCAAGCTCTTGCATTTCTTTGGCTCTTTATATCATGTCGCTGTAGCATCTCACTCACATATTCCCACCACTTCTTCTTCTTCGGTCTGCCTTTGGGTATTCTTATCTTTATTCAAATCATATTGCATACTCTCATGTATACAAATAAATATAAATTATACCTAACATAACCCTAAATAACCTTAATATAATTTAATACTTCCACGATGATTCATTATAATAAATTTACATTTTAAATTTTAAATTTAAAGATTTTTTCGGGTTTCAATCGTGTGCGAAACTATGAATGTTGCCGACGTTTTACAAAATGCTGACATTACAAAATGTTAAACAAATCCTAATACAAAACCATTACACAAACAAACAAATTAATAAAGCAATAAGAAAATACAATAAAATAAAAAGAAGTCAACACAACTCCATCCTACCGTACATTCAAGGTATCACAGAACAAATAGGAATAATTCTCAACAAACACAATATCCATACTATATTTAAGCCACCTGCAAAAATAGGACAACTTCTAAACAACCCTAATGATAAAAAGGAACCTTTCAGTTATCCGGGAGTATATAAAATCCCTTGTTCTTGTGGCAATGTCTATATTGGAGAAACCGGGAGGGCGGTAAGTCAACGTGTGAAGGAACATGAGAGTAAAGTCAGGCTAAAACATTTAACGAAATCAGCAGTAGCTGAGCATCGTATCGAAACAGGACATAGCATTTTATTTGACAAAACAACCGTCATCGCAAAGAAGCACAATATTTTTCCAAGAAAACATAGAGAAGCAATCGAAATCTTAAACAGCCTAATAACATCAATACGGACAATGGATATAATACCAATCCGATTTGGCTTTCCGTCCTCCTGGGGTTTTAAAAAAAGACTTGATTGGCCAATCAAGTTCAACCAGTCCCCACCATGGGGCGCTCTGGCCAATCACAGGCATCGTAGAGAATACATATATAAGAACAACATAACCTGAAACTGCAGCGTCAGGTCAGCCCTAAAGAAGTGAACTGCAATGTTCACGAAACGTTGGCAACATTCATAGTTTCGCACACGATTGAAACCCGAAAAAATCTTTAAACTTAAAATTTAAATTTTAAATTCATTAACCTGAATATGAATGATCAAAATGTATTTCTTCGAATTATTCCAAAGTAATCTTTACAATTCTGTCGTTTATCAAAATTAAAAACAAGGGTACACGAATATACATGGTTCGCGAGGATTTGATATATAATAAAGGAGAGATAACATTTTTTAGTATCGAATAAAACTTATGAATAATAAAGAGTGTCGATGGTGGGCTCAAAAATAGTTAGTGTATTATTAAATAAAGTGTTCGATTCACGAACGAATCAATATTGTCACACAATTTGGTGAGCTTTCAATAAATGCTGCACGGTTCTGTCGCTAGTCTGCAGTTGACGATTTTGTTTTATGTGATCATATTCAAAGAAGAAACAAAGAAATTTCTTTCTGATTTTTCAGTCGGCTGAATAACATAGCTTTCCTTTATGAGACATTTAAATTTGAGGATAAGAACTAGCAAACAATTAAACACTTGATTGTTATTTTTGAGCAATAGGCAAATTCAAGTTTTTATGCAAGAATAATAACAAAGCCAACAAAAATTTCTTCAGAGAGTGAAGTTTCTCTATTTTGAAAGTTTTTGAAAATTGAATAAGTAAAATAATTACCTTACATCCATTCATTTGGTAAAATGACAGAATTAGGATCAATGGATGGCTCCGACAAGCAACTAAACAATATATGCTGGTAAAAAAGCGAGTGTAATGGTTGATGGGAAACTGAGTGACTGGTTTGCTATTATGCTAGATGATAGGCATCGATGCGTTATGTTATGCGGATAGTGAGGGTACGTGGGTTAGCCTTCGCAGATGATAAGGTTGTTATGGCAGAGTCAATTGAAGATTTGCAACAAATTTTGAGCAAACTGAATACAAGTATGAAGAACATGGGCCTCAAAATGAAAATGAATAAATAAAAAATCATGGTGTGTGTGTGTGTGTGACATGGAGACCGATGTGCAAAGCTTCTAGAACATTCTCGGAGGGTCATAATGACGTCACAGAATAATAATGCGTAATTGTAAGAGAGGAATACATGTAAACAGGTTCAAGGTTATTACGAAAAAGACAAGGATGATTCCTGACTTCCTTATAGCGGAGACATTCATTTATTGCACAAAAGATGCCGGTGTACATATGTGAAATTTGATATGGAGAGCTATATATGACATCCTATTACGCCTATATACCATTATATCATTAAGCCGTTTCCCTTCCGGCGAGCCTCTAGGGGTAGGCGTGAAACTACCCGATTCGGGTAGTGTTTCCAGGTGGATAGTTTCTTGTAGTAAATAACTACAAGTGTGGGCTCACCACACCCACGACCGCCAACAGCAACGCAGTAGTATTATTCTCGAACGGTCACCCATCCAAGTACTAACCGCTCCCAACACTGCTCAACTTCAGTGATCTAACGGGAACTGGTGTTTCCAGCGTGGTATGGCCGTTGCCATATATGAATTTGATATATCGCTTCTTCACAGATGATAAGTATAATGAAAAAATTTTTGCAAGAGCCGAATTCATGTAAACACGTTCAAGGCTTTTTACGAGAAAAACAAAGATGCTTCATTGCTTCCTTATAGATAAAACATTTATTCAATGCGCAAAATATGTAAGCATATTTATGTGAAATTTGATATGACATCCTGTTTTGTCGATATGAATTTAATTTATTGCTTCCTCACAGATGATAAATTTGATGAAAAAGTCATTGTAAGAGCTGAATTCATCTGAATAAGCTCAAGATTATATAAAAAAAACAAGGATGATTTATTGCTTCCTCAAAGCTGGAACTTTCATATAATGCATAAATGATTCCAGAATATTCTTGATGACGTCATCCAATTGTACTGCGCAATTTCTAAGAAGAGTTTTTTTTTTCGTGAACAACTTCAAGGTTATTGTGATGACGCATTACATTTTGTGTTGCAAAATATATATTCCGAACGTATCGATTATAATGTAGAACGTTCTAGAACATTGTTGCATCAGATTATTCAATATTGTGCAATTTCGTGAAACGAATTTTACGTGTTCCTAGGTATAGAATATTGTTGCATCATATGATGCAATATCGTGCAATATCGTGGAAACGAATTTCACGTGTTACGAGATGTAAAACGTTCTAGAACATTGTTTGTATCATATAATGCAATAATGTGCAATTTCGAGAAATGAATTTTACGTGTTTCTAGATGTAGAACGTTCTAGAACGTTTTAGAACATTGTTGTATCATATAATGCTATACTGTTCAATTTTCAAAACCAATTTTGATAGATAAAGAAAGCCAATAATTCGTGAATATTAAACGCATTTTAAAAATGTTGCGTAAAACTAGCTTCAAGATAACATTTTTTTTGTCCTTGAAGTTACATCGTGAAAAACGTTTTCTGCTGTAAATATCATGATTTTCGACACGTGTCCAGGAAGCGTTTTCAACAACATTCCCTACACTGTTAAAAATGTCCGCATAAGACTTCCACTAAATGTATTGGAAGTTTATTTCCGAAATGTAGGGTAACGCTACAATAAATAATATTGTAGTTTTCAAATCCAACGGATCATGCAGCGATATATGGGTCGGATGAGGCGCATAATTTTCGTCTTATAAACGCTGCAATACATGTATTGGAATTCTCGACGGTGACTCCACGATTTACGACACTTACAATACATGTATTGCAATTTCGGCATTCCAATACAGTATTCGCAATTTTGCCTTACGCTTGTATTGTAGAAGTATTGGAGGATTCCAAACATTTTTAATAGTGTACGTATTAGCCTTCATAATAATAATAATAACCAGGCTTTGCCCAATATGTATATATCAGGTCACTTGATTGCATTATAATAATGCGTCCGTGACTGATAATATATACTGGGACAACCCCGTGCATAATATTCAAACAAAACAAAAAAATCCAACTCTAGCCAAAAATGGCTTCGACATATTGGGCTGTAACCATCTTAAGCCTGAGAGAAAAATGAGTTTCCTTATTTTTTTTGAAGAGCCTTGGTGGCTCAGTTGGTTAGACATTCGGACTTCACTTCAGAGGTCCGGGGTTCGATCCCTGAGCCGGTACCTCTTAAAATTTTTCTATGTATCTTTACCGTGGTTCTGGTGTTTTGGAACCCACCTTAAGCTGTAGGTCCTCCCATCATGCACTTGATTGCAACCCAGTCCGTGAATGATTGGGTGAAAACCAGGCTTTGCCCAATATGTCAGGGCACACGCTATTATCAGGTCACTTGATTGCATTATAATAATGCGTCCGTGACTGATAATATATACCGGGATAACCCCGCGCATAATATTCAAACAAACAAAAAATCCAACTCTAACCAAAAAAATGCCTTCGACATATTGGGCTGTAACCATCTTAAGCCAGAGAGAAAAATGAGCTTCCTCATTTTTTAAGAACCCTACCGAAGGTGTTCTCGCGTTGTCGTCGCGGTAGGGCTTGAGCTTTCCTCTCATGTATTTGACGGCTTTGTTCGCCGTAGCATTGCTACTGACAGGGTTTCCCATGCCAGTCAGGCAGATAACGAAGAGGTAAGTGACTAAGAGGAACACCAAAACTCATAAATGATAATGAAGAGTCTTTTGAAATTTTTGAAACGCTTGTCGCTACCCGAGGATCGTCGGGAAGCCCCTGGAGCCACCGCTGGGGGCCGCAGCATGCGGGACGGTGGTGATGGTGAGCTGCGAGATGGTCAGGCAGATCTCACTAATCAAACAGCTGGACAGCAAGAACATCTGAGACATACGGTAAGCAGTGAAACATCAACTGTGTCTGCTGAGGATGCTTTGGCTAGCGTTAGCTATTTGCAGCTAACCACTTCAACAGAAATACCGTGGGAGAGCATCAAGTAGGGTCCTATAATGAATGAGGAACTGATGCGTCTCTATTATGAAATTGCGAAGTTTGAAACCTCACGCAAAAAAGGACAACATTTAAGAACTAAATTTGCCGCAAAGTATCCTTAAATAGAGAAAGTCGCACTAAGAGATCTTATTGCTAAGGTGACGGACATCAGGACTAATCTACTCATCTCAGAAGATCGAGCAATGGAAATCAAACAGCAGGTTGATTTGGAGTAGAAAAACAATGGCGATGAACAGCAGTTAGAGGATGCCGCGTCATACGATCAAGCAGCGGCAATTAATGTTCCTCCTCAACCTGGTGATGATCCAGCACCACCACATCCTCCGGAGGTAGATGGCCTAATACAACCAGTGCCAGAAGCAGAGGTTCAACAGCCAAGAAGGCGATTAAAATGGACATACCATATGGACAGAGATGTGATGCGCTTTTATTTTTTGGCGAAGAAAAGTGGGCAAAGTGTAAGGAGAGAACATCATCGACTCTTCTTACTTAAGTACCCAGAACTAGCCAAAAAGAATAAATGAGCAGAATCTAGCAGATCAAAAATGCTCAATATCTGTAAACAGGTTGCTTTCGGCTGTTGAAATAGATGCCATCGAAATGGAAGTGGAACAGCAGCTTCCTATTGATGAACTTTCATTGGAAGATGTGGACAACGAAGACTTGATCGAAGCTGAAGGCATAGGTGCTAGAAATAATGAACATCAAGCACCGGATCCACTAGAACCACATCCGGACATTATAAACGATGATCTAAGCAGCGAAGTCCCAGAAAAACTATAGCACCTTGAAAGGGATTTTGGTCTAGCTTTACTAGAGTTCAGACATGTAGAACCAACACAAAGGCATTCACTGCCCAATATGAACATCACAAATGATCTGCGTGCACTAATAGAATACCTGAAAAGCAAGGTTTCACCTATGCATTTGAACGCAACACAAACTGCGTTAGAGGTGCAAACTCTTGTATACTGTGCAGATGTGGCAGCCGTTAGAACGTTGGCCCACAGAACTAGGCCTAAAAATGCAGTTTTTGCCCCAAGACAGGAGCGAGATCCACCATGGAAGATCAGATTGGATATGAATGTCAGCAAAGTAAGGTGCAAATTGGGTCGACTGCCTCAATATAAGAAAGGAAATCCAACCAGAAAGCTGATACGCCATGCTATTAAAATCATCCACCCTCGGTACATCGAGACATTGACACCGGCAATTTTTGATGAGATTATAGACTCCCAGCGGCAGAGGCTTGATGTTCTTACTGCTAGACTGTGTCGGTTCAAGAAAATTAGTGCAAGGAGGCAACAAAATCGAACCTTTCAGGCAGTTGAAAGAAGGTTCTATCGTAAAATGAGTGTAAAGCAAAATAACCAACAAGACACCGAAGTCCCTCAATTGGAAGACGTGACTAACTATTGGTCAGATGTTTGGGGAAAAACTAACAGAAGCAATTTGGACACTGCGTGGTTCCAACTAGAGAAAGCCAGAGCAAGCAATAACCCTGAAATGGAGATGACAAACATCACAGCTTTAGATGTGTCAGCGGTTTTGAAAAACGCATGTAACTGGAAAGCTCCAGGTCCTTACATGGTGCACAATTTCTGGTACAAGTACCTGACTAGAGTGCATTCTGCGTTGGCACGGTGTTTATAGAAGATCATCGAAAATCCAGATCTGATGCCAGGCTTTATGCAGCAGGGTGCTACGTATATGTTGCCTAAAAAACCACACGCTCAAAATCCAGCTGAATTTCGACCGATAGCCTGTCTTCCAACAATATATGAATGTCTTAGAGATATCATAGCAGATATGGTACATTCTCACTGCGACGAGAATGGCATCCTTAAAGAAGAACAAAAAGGATTTTGTAAAAACTCGCGAGGCAGTAAAGATCTAGTCACCATAGACGCTGTTGCCATGACGCAAGCTCGTAACCATCAAAGAAACTTGCACATGGCATACATTGAGTACAGGCAAGCGTTTTCCTTCCGTACCACATGACTATTTCCTTGAAGTCCTAAAAATATACAAAATTTGTCCACGGATCATTGACTTTCTATGTCGTGCGATGATGCTTTGGGGTACAAGAATCAAGTATTTTGATCATGTACAACCAAGGATAACTAGATCAATACGCATTACAACGGGTATATTCCAAAGACACTCCTTCAGTGCATTATGGTTCTGTTTAGCGTTGAACCCACTGAGAAAAACTCTAAATAGCATGTCTCATGGGTTCATAGTACATGATAACAACGATGGTCATCAATTGACACATCTTCTATACATGGATGACCTGAAGTTGTACACTAGTAGTTTCTCGAAATTGCAAAATATTGCATCATATGATGCAACAAGGTTCTAGTCCGTTCTACACTATAATCGACACGTTCGAGATACAATTTCTGCAACGCAAAATGTAATGCGTCATTACAATAACCTTGAAGTTGTTTACGAAAGAAATTCTTCTTAGAAATTGCGCATTATAATTTGATGGCGTCATCAAGAAAATTCTAGAAAACATAGCACGGATACGAACTACTACAGCTGTGGAATCTTTTACGCATGAGATGAATGTTTTATCTGTAAGAAAGCAATAAATCATCCCTGTTCTTCTCGTAATAACCTTGAACGTGTTTACATGAATTCGGCTCTTGAAAAGACTTTTCATTATAATTATCATCTGTGAGGAAGCGATAAATCAAATTCATATAGACATAACAGGATGTCATACATAGCTTTCCATATCAAACTTCACATATTTACACCTGCATCTTTTGTGCATTAAATGAATGTCTCCTCTATAAGGAAGTCATGAATCATCCTTGTCTTTTTCGTAATAACCTTGAACCTGTTTACATGTATTCCTCTCTTACAATTACGCATTATTATTCTGTGTTATTATTATGCCTCACACGGAAACACAGGCACACACATACACACACTCACACAAAACACGCACTAATACCAATTGGTGCAGAACCGGCCCTGCCTATCTAGTACGGGGTATGCCAATAACTTCCTTCTAAGGTGCCAGTAACTAGTGCTCTTACCCTACATTTTTGAATACATTTTAAGAATTCATATCAGACATTATAAAATTAAGCGGGATTATATTATATAATCAATCTTCCATACCCAGCAATTTTGTATTAAATACATTTTACTTATAAAAATCAATCCTGTGGAGTTTTATAATGTCTAATATGACTTCTTAAAATTTATTAAGAAATGTATGTAGGGCAGTTTATGAAAAAGTTTCCTTGTATATTTTATTATGAATATTCTTCCAAAATTACTCGGCCAATTTTGATTTCACATAATCATGTAGTTGATCTTAGTCGATTTTTTGCATCGCAGATGTTTTTGGTGGGTTAATTATATTCAAGAGTTTTTAAGTGGATTGAGTTTAGGACATCGTACCAAATTTAATCGCAAAATCCATTTCAGGCCAGAAAAGTGTCTTACCTTAATGCAGCGAATCGGTATTACCAACACTCCATTTTCAGTGTGAAGCTGATCAAAGTGGAATCGGAAACATCAGCCTCGGTGCATTCAAAGTAGAGTGTATAACTTTGTTACTTTGGCTCGATGGAATTGGGCCTCGTAACGATCAGGGGTGCGTATACACTGGCGCAATGTGCATATAGCGATCGGATTCATTTGAAAAAGAGTACATGCGAGTGGTTGTATTTTTTTTTTGTATTATACTACGCGCCTTTATCTTTCTCATCGCAAAAAGATTATTACACTAAGGCTACAAAAAGATCCTCGCACATAGGATTAACAGCTTACCGAACTTCCAATAACGAATCGCTTCCTAGGAGAGAAAGAGCTTTTCGATTCCATTCCATTTTTTGCTCAGAAGTTGTTTTACTAGTTCCCTTTTCTAAAGCAAAAAAAAAAAATTATCCCAGCAATAACGCAAAAGTTGAATCTCATGAATATGTTTATTTTCTGATTCAAAGTACTGTGGGCAAAAATTTGTTTACAATTTATGATAAATTCAAATTGGTAACGTTAAATTAGTCATATTTTCTAATATTCTTAAGCTTTAAAGTAATAACAATATTATTTTGAGAGAAAAAATTAGAACCTTCTTGGTTTTCTTGGAACGCTCAGTTTTTTGTAGAGTAAAGCGTCATCTTTGTAATTATATTTTTCTATCTATCTAAATTTATATTCATTTATTTCGATTTGCGATTGAATCCGAAAATTTGAAGCATATAAAATAGAGAAATTTCAACATTAAAATTTTTCAAATGGTTGAATAGGATAATAATTTAATACTATCAAATTAAATTTTTACATTGGGGAGGAGCAATATAGAGTTTTTTTAAATCTTATTAAAAATGTTATATTTCATTTTACATTTTTTCAAGTTGAACGACTTTTATGAAGCATTAGAGATAGAAAAATTGCAAAACTAAGTTATAATTTAGTTTTAATGTCATTCCAGAAGAAATCGTCAATTGTCGTTCCGACGTGATTTCAAGAATATTTGATGTTGAGATATAATGTTTGAAAAATGATTTTTGAAAAATGGTATGCACTGAAAAAATGGTCTTCCGAATTCAATGATATGATCACCCTTATCCTAAAAAATGTTGATATTGATATAGAGGGCGAAGCATTCCAATAAACAGGGGTTTTCAGCCTTTTTTAAAGCGTATACTTCAAGCGTTGACTTTCACCTGTTCCCAGAACGAGTCCGACGTTAGGAAAAATCTAAAAAAATTTACAGATATTCTTTCAACATTCTTTAATGCAATACATTTTCCAAAATTCTCGAATATTCGATAATTTACATTTGAAAAATGTATTGCATTAAAGAATGTTGAAGGACTACCTGTTAATTTTTCCAGATTTTTCCTAACGTCGGCCTCGTTTTGGAAACTGGTGAAATTCGATGCTTGAAAAAGGAGGCCAAAAACCCCTGTTTTTACATTCTCATTCTAATGAGAAGGTATTAGTTTTATGCAAAATTTGACATTGTCGGTTTTCATCAAATCTCCACGTTTTGAGACCTCCTGAGTCAGAAAAAACGATTTTTACTAAGGTGTCTGCCTGTCTAACTGTCTGTCTGTAGTCTGTAATATCGTGTAGGCACGATAACTTTCGAAAGATTGATCAGATTGGATTGTCCTTCGGCATACTTTGAAGGCCCGCAAAGAAAGAATGAGTTCATCAACTAGCTATTTTGGATGAAAATTCAAAAAGTGATCATATTTTGAAAATTTTTGCGACCACTTTTTTGAAGATTTGAAAATTCTATGTACGGTTATCAGTAATAAGCAAAAAGGCAAACAAGATATTCTCTTGACTTTTTCTGATAAAAAAAATTACCGGAGTTATAGCATTTTCAAAATTCCAAAAAACAAACGGAAATGAACGTTTTAAGCCGAAAAACGCACGATATGGAAAAAGTCAAAAGGAGAAAAACGTTGCTTTTTGACACTTTAGAATATTTTCATAATAACTTTTTGAATTTTATGAAAAATCAAAAATTCAAATTTTGTTCGTACAAAAAAAAATAATGAGAAATCAAAAATTCCATTTTGCTGTAAAATTATGCAAGATACGACAGAAGATAGATTGAACGAATTGTGCACCTAAAAAAGATCTACAAATTTGTTATTCGCTTTTTGATATGACGCGTAGTTTTTATTTCATTGGTAAAAAACAGCATTGAAAATAGAAAAATGAAATTTTTAGACGAATGGCACAAGCATCTAAAGAAGAGGTACAAATTTGTTGTCAATCATGTTTCGATAGGATGCGTTATTTTTGTCTTATTCGTAAAAATAATATCGACAGTAAAAAAATCAAATTTTTGGAAAAACGATGCAAGGTACCAAAACAGATCATTGAACGAAAATTGTGCATTCAAAACAGATCAACAAATTTGTAATAAATTTTTGTTGTAAGAATATATTCAAAATGAAAAAAAAAATAACTTTTTTGAGAAACGGCACAAACTAAACTAACATTTTAGCTAATAAAATTTGTCGCCTAAATAATATTATTATTCTTCATTTGAAATCAAATACAAATTCAGCAATTTGTATATGAAGAACATATAGCACGAAACACAAAGTGCGCGATCAATGTATTTCGGAGCGCGAAGCGCGACGACCAAATCGCGCGCTGCAAGTGCGCTCAAACTTTTTTGTTTATATCATACGGTGCACATAACCGAGCGTGGAACGTAATGTTGAAATTATTCTCAAATCAAATATCGAGCGCGAAGCGCGAGTGTCTAGATGAGAATGTGTTCCTTGAGTTCGATAGAACCTTAAGTAAATAAAGTTACTTTTCAGTCTAAAATAAAAACAATTTTAATAATCACTTCATATGTAGAGGTTTTGATCATTTTATAATATTTGCCAATAAACTTTTCTTTTCATTGAAGTCGAACACAAATTTCAAAAATCTAGAGGAACCGAGCGTAAAGCGCGAAGCGCAAGATAAATATACAATATATTTCGGAAAGAACCATGATTATATGTGGGCGTCCGCATGAAAAGTGCCCTTATCGCTGTTATGGAGTTAGGTATAGGGGCATATAGCGGGATAACTTGCCGGAATTTCAGGCCCAAAATGAACCCTATGAGTTGAAAAACGAGTCACCGTAGTATTTTTGAAGTTGGATCCAGTGCCATCCTCCAGTCAAACCCAAAAATAATAATTTTGACTTTGACTTAGAAATCCGCGAATATCTCCTAAACTAGAACCGACCATAAGGGCCCTTTTCATGCGGACGCACACATATATACGTACATACCTATATCGCTCGGTTTGGTAACAAATTCGGACCCTCTGTATCTATATATAATAATATTATAGAATATATATATATATATATATATTATATAGATATATTATATAGAAATAAGTTACCGTCTATAGTTATAAAGAATTTTTTGTGACATGTGTTATCATAGTCGACTTAATCATAACGTAAGATAATAGGGGACAAAGTTATCCTGAAGTAATATCTCCAAAGCTTTCTTAAAAAGGAGGAACAAAAGGGAAATAATTATTTTTCAAATATCCTCGTAGAATTTTTAGTTTTGATAGAGCCAAAATTTCTTCTAAAGTTGACAATATTAAAAAGAAAATTCTGAGACTTACAGCCCAATAACAATGGAAAATAACAACTTCAAAGCTCTTTATTATATGTGCAGGTTGAAAGATCAATGATGCATTAGACAATTAAATTGTTTTGAAAGGTACGGTTCTTTCAAAAATAAATTCCAAAATGTTTTATTTCAAATCATGTCAGAATTTATTTTAATGAACAAATAAACCACACACACTTTGTCTTGTTAAACCAGACCAAATAGTCTTACACCTTCATAATAATGTACTAAATCATGAAGTGCATCCTAGTACATATAAATAATATTGAAACGGATAGCAATTGTTACATTATTGAGAACTGTATTGTGGTCGAATACACGGAAAAAATGTATCCCTAAAAAAGTCACGAACTAGTAGCTAGGTCTCGGATATGACAAAAATTTATTGGATATTGATGTATTTTCATAAATAATCCGAGAACTTTGAGAAAGAACTGACGAACTCGATTTGAACATTCTAAAACGGTTCATGACTTTTTTTTACGTGAATGATTACAAAAACATTACGAGTGATTGGGAAAAGATTCTCAGAGCACTCACGAGCTTGCCCGACAAATCTGGGAACTAGGAAGTAAGTTCGGCCTGCACACACGCTTGCCCAAACACGCGGTGCGTATGTGTGCACGTATGTGTGCTTCGAGCTCGACGGATGAGTGGCTAGACGTTTTATAATACCTATTTTGTTTGGCCTCGATGGCTGCGCGTGTTTACGCACTCCTAGTTTATGTTTAGAAACTAGTGAGTCAGCAGTCTTGAGGGTTCGAATCTTCTGAGTTGCGAATTTATAAATCAAATACAAATTAAATCGCACAAATAAAATTTTTCCTTTTTATATTTCAGTCTGAAATTTTCAGGAACTGTTCGTAGGAAATTCGAACTGTTCGTAAAAAAGTTTGAAACTTATTCATACATTTCTCATAGAAATAAGGATGTAATGTTTCATTTTTTGATCTCGTATCCGAGACCTAGCTACAAGTTCGTGTAAAGCAACCAATTATCGTGAAATAGGCCACCTCAAACTTAGCTATCCTCTCTCTTACGAATGAAAACTCCTACAACTTCGCAACTTATTTGGCTGGACAGTAAGTTTATCAAACTTTAATTTCTGTACGTTTTTTTATCAGAAATGTGGAATCTGAAATGAAAAATTTCATAAAAATTAAATGTGTGGAAGCAGCATTTCTCTAGGAGCATGTACCAATCGCTCGAGTGCTACACTCATTTATCGAGTGTATGGCGTGGTATGGCAAACCTAACCCAAAATTCAAAAATGTATATGTACAGTTCAAATCGATTTATTCATTTATAATCTGCCCAACGTAATATTTATGCATATCGACAAATGGGGCATGAACGAGAAAATCGATATTACCATTTTTAGAGGTGGGTCGTCGAAATATGGAGTCAATCAACCGATTATCTATTAAAAAAATACTGAATTTAATTTTTAAAATAAAATGATCATTATTTTAAAAAAAGTTTTATTCATCTTAATCAATACAGTGGTATTCAAATATGAAGAACAAATAAAAAAATCACCATTTTTCTGCTCCAGTCACCCAAATATATTAAGCAAACGGCAAGTTTTCGCCAATTTCATGATTGACTGTATTACAGATATCAAATTTGGAATGAATTTCTCTTCTAAAAATATTTTCTAGAGCTTATAGTTCAGAGTACCTGCATGATATAATATTAATTTGATATTAATTTTAATTATAATTCTCTATTTATCATAAGAAATATCTGTCAATCCTCGAGAATTTGTGCACCATCGATAATTGGTTTCTTTACCCTAGAAGAAACGGGAACACATTACTTCATTCTTAAAACCTGAACCATTGATTATCCAGTCGACCATACATTGGTCCTGATGAAATAAGTTAGTATGTCATAAAAATAAAAGTAGCTTTTAGCACGATCCTATTTTATGACTCAGAAATGTTTGCAAAGAACCCAGTCACGGGAAATCAACGAGAATATAGTTCTTGCAATATCCAACCAAACACCGTATTCTAGCACTGCAGTTGATACTCTACATCTACTCATATAACAGTACTACACATGAGACCTGTTTGTTTGTGTAGAGAATTAATGTCGAGTCTGTGTTTGCTCGCAAATAAAAAGTAATATATGAAACTTCATTTTATATATATATATACAGGGTGTTTTTTTAACTTGAAACAACGAAATATCTCAAAAAATACGCATCCTACGGAAAAAATTTCTAAAATAAAAACTTTTTATTTTTGAGGGGGAAAAAAGATTTGTTAAAATTTACCCCACCCTCACCCCCACAGGAGGCAGGGGTGGGGGTAACTTTATAATTTCGAATGGCAACCCCAATTTTTTATCACAGATTCAGATTGTCCTTTACAAAATACGTAAGTTTTATTGGGAAAATTTGTTCCGATTCGCGATAGATGGCGCTGCAATTGCGAAAAATGAAATTGTTGACTTTACTTTTAGCTCTACCCAGGAATAACGACGCGGACGTAGTAGTTGTCTATTCCCTTCGGGGTGCTTAATTTCGGTGAGTCCCCTTGCCTCTCACCATCCATCGGGGTGCTTGAACTTTTGGCAACGGGACAGTAAAAGTGATAAAACTGTCGAAAACCATTCCCGAATGCAGTTGGTTGACGACAGTCGATTTTGGATGTAGACATTACATATCATCGAGTCTCCACTGTCTACAATCCTCGACGTCATTCCGGCCGAGCGATAACCGCGTCTGTCCGTGCTTAACGTTTATTCATTAGGAAGGTTGAATGTGTTCATTTGATTTGCGTGTGTTGGTTGCTTTCGTTTGGGTTATTGTTGTTGGTCACGTTCGTTTGAGTTGGTTTGGGTGTCGTTGTATTTCCTCATTACCTTACTTCATTACTTTTACAATGGAAATTCTATCTCAGCAACAGAACATTGAAATGATTCTCATTTATGGAGAAAGTGGCAGGAATATCAATGATGCTCTCACGCTTTATGCTCAACGCTTTCCAGAAAGTGTTCCTTCACGCGCTTCTTTTTACTGGGTTGTCCGAAACTTCATCACTGACGGAAGTGTACAACCGAAAAAAAGGAAGCGTCAAGTAACAGTTACTGGAGTTGATAATGAAATTGCAATTTTAGCTGCAGTCACTCATGACCCTCATGTTAGTACTCGACAACTAAGCCACGATTCCGGAATATCTCTATCCAGTGTTTGGAAGGTATTAAAACGTAATAATTATCATCCGTATCATATTTCACTGCATCAAGAACTTCATGGAAATGATTTTCAGAACCGAGTGACATTTTGTCAATGGGCGGTTTAGCAGATACAAGGAAACCCGAATTTCTTTTTTCTAGTACTCTTCACAGAAGAGTCATCTTTCACAAAACATGGTAACGTTAATCGGCACAACATGCATTATTGGAGTGTAGAAAATCCACATTGGTTGCGTGAAGTTGAGCATCAGCATCCATGGTCCGTGAACGTTTGGTGTGGAATAATTGGAGATCATCTTATCGGTCCGTATTTTATTGATGGAAATTTGAACGGGGAAAAATATCGTGACTTTTTAGAAAATCAACTTCCAATATTGCTGGAAGACCTAAGCTTGGAAGTGCGACACAACATGTGGTTTCAACATGGTGGTTGTCCAGCATATTATGCGGCAATCGCGAGGGAAGTACTCAATCGCGATTTCAATGGACGATGGATCGGTAGAGGAGGTCCAGTAAATTGGCCTGCCAGATCGCCAGATCTTACGGCGCCGGATTTCTATTCGTGGGGTTATCTAAAGAATCGCGTGTATCAAGAAGTGCCCACAACTCGAGATAACATGATCGAGCGAATCAGGTCTGCTTGTGCACAAATATTACCAGACACAATTCGCAGTTGTGTGGAATCTTTCAAAGCTCAGATTAACAAGTGCATCGAAGTGCGAGGACACCATTTTGAGCACTTATTGTAAAATAATTAATCGAAATCAAGCATCCCTGTGATGAGAGGCAAGAGGACTCACCGAAATCAAGCACCCCGATGGATGGTGAGAGGTAAGGGGACTCACCGAAATTAAGCACCCCGAAGGGAATAGACAACTACTACGTCCGCGTCGTTATTCCTGGGTAGAGCTAAAAGTAGTGTCAACAATTTCGTTTTTCGCAATTGCAGCGCCATCTATCGCGAATCGAAACAAATTTTCCGAATAAAACTTACGTATTTCGTGAAGGAGAATCTGAATCTGTGATAAAAAATTGGGGTTGCCATTTTAAATTACAAAGTTACCCCCACCCCTGCCTCCTATGGGGGTGGGGGTGGGGTAAATTTTAACAAATCTTGTTTCCCCTTCGAAAATAGAAAGTTTTTATTCCAAACATTTTTTCCGTAGGATGCGTATTTTTTGAGATATTTCGTTGTCTCAAGTTAAAAAAAACACGCTGTATGTAACTTGGTAGACCGAATGTCTCAGAACCAAGAAATAAGCAATGAAAATTCAAATCAAGAACAAAATTTATTAATTGAACATATCTATCATTGCTATCTCTTAAATTGTAATTATTTCCCATACTGCGTAGTTAAAGATAAATGAAAATGTTCATTATAATAATTTACATTTCCAATTTTTATTAAACTCCATGTAATGGTACATTACATTTCGATTTTAAGAAGTAAAAGCTACCAAGCTTATGCTGTAAAGCTCATTTTTTAACTCGTTAGTGAAAGAGCGCTAAAGGCGCAAAAAAGTAATTTCCCCAAGTGGAACTAAAAATTCAATTTACGATCAACTTAAGCCAACAAATGTGAAATAACACGAGGTAAACCTCCTTTTACTCTCTTGATTCAGCAAATGAATTTTTTGCAACACTCTTTTAAGCACTGGTATTGGTATCTTCTTGAAATAAATTTAGATTTAACTTGAACAATTGTTTTAATGATTGAAGTTTTGTTTTTAGGGTTTCGTAACCCCCCCCCCCCCCCTCCCCCGGGGCAAAAGAGCATAAACGCCAACATTTTTTTAAATAACTTTTTTACCAACAAATTTTTATCAACAAATTTTTTGTTTCAACAATTTTTTTTCACTAATTTTTTTTTCAACAATTTGTTTTTACAAAATTTTTTTTCCAAAATTTCTTTTCAATTATTTTTCGTTACCACCTACTACCAACTTTTTCAGACGGGCGTTGCAGAAAATAGCGTGTGATACACGTGCGCGTTGATGATTGGTAACTCGTGTGATTGCAAAATTCGCCTGCGGTTCGAAGCACTCGTCTGCGTTTTCGCACTCGCTTCGCTCGTGCACTAACCACCAGCTCATGCTTCAAGCCTTCGGCTTATGCTGCAAAATTGACACTAGCATACAATCACCTATGTTGCGCACTTGTATCACAAATAACTATTGTATCATTAATATAGAGGATTCAATGGCTTTAATTATATGCATTTTAAAATTATATCATGGTCATTTAACCCATCTTTTTATCTGTTTGAAAACTAAGTAGAAACGAATACATCTTTAAAATGTATTCGTTAGCGTTTTTTAAAACATTTTTCAAAAGATCTGCATGAGATTTCAAGAAAATATTTTTATTCTTGGAATATATGGGTTCAACAGGAGATCATGATTAAAACTTTTCACCAAATGTCTAATTCACGTATACAAATGCTTTAATTAGTTTCGAAGACAATTTTCTGCCTGCAGCCTACAACAAAGCACCTGAGCTTGTAATAATACTGCTTATTTGCCAAACTTAATTGACGTGATCTTCTTACCATCGCAATGAGAAATCGGAACTAAGTTTAGACAAACATCATTTCGTGAAATCAGAAAGGCTTAAACTCATATTATTGATTTTATAGTTTCTCCATGTCGAGCTGACATTGCTGCTGATAACGTTGCTCTCAGTTCATCACGAATCTGAGCGCCTATAGCAATGCGATGCGATGGCTTAATTGTGATTACGGGCTGTGCTTTAACTGAGTTTGCTGATTGCACGGTTCATGGAGTCTCGAGCAACAAACCACCCCTTTCCTTCTACTATAGCAACGTTAGGCATTTATTTACACATGATTTCCGCGCCACTGTAAGATATGGTAAACATGATGCAGATCATTTGGTACTGTGATTTATGTAGAACATCCTCGTAACAAGTCTGTCGTTTCCTTTCGTTTTCGACAGAAAAAAATGATTTTTTACTAAACTTTTTTCCGACCAAAGTAAACAAAATGTTCAAAATGATACCGATATCAATATCATTTTTATATGCAACAAAAATTATACCGGAATCAAGAGAATTTTTATCGGCTGGAATGTATGATTGACTTTGGAGATCATAATGATCTGATTCGGGATCATGTATTAACTCAAACCAAGATGGCCGACGTTCTTGGAGTATTTTAGTTTATATGGGAGCCATTCATGGTTTTTGATCGTACAGCGTATCTGAAAATTTTCTTAAATAAACAAAACCTGATATTAGAATATATTAGCTGTTAAGTGTAGTTGTCACTTGCGTGACGCTAGATAATTTTTTAGGTTATTTCGTTATGGCATCGGGCGCCGAAAATTGGCGACCATTTTATTTCTTTTGACAAATGACCATGAATTCGCCAGTCAAATTATCGTTGGAACAATATGCTCTGCAACAAAAATAATCATTTTTTTTACTGTGCTATATCTTGATTTAGACGAAATAAAATAATATCTGAAATCACATTCATAATTGTATCAATATTATTTTGTTTAACTGACAGTAACAAAATGAAATAAAAATTTCGGTCGGTTTCCTGGTAATAGCTAAGGGGCCATCAATAAATTACGTTACTGGTTTTGGTATAACTCCCCCCCTCGTCACCCGTTAATGATCGTAACCCCCTCCCCCCATAATTTTTTAACGAAAATAGGAGAATAATAGGGAAATACAATTCTCAAATATAATAAATCTAGATACTATATGGAATTATACGTGAAACGATTAGTCGTAATATATTGCATTTTCAAGAAAATGGTTCATTTTCCAAGCGAGAATGGTACCAGTGATGGTACCAAAAGAGATTAATTTTCAACGAAAAATACGAATTTGAAACAACAGCAAATTAAGTTTTACCCTAGCAGTTGCATTAAGAACAAAATATTTGAACTTTCGAGCAAAAAAAAAGACGTTTTCAACAAAATAGTATAGTATTAGTATTTTGCGTCGTTTATTGGCTCAAAATTCAAAATTTCGACGTTTTTTCATAGTATTTCCGACGAATAAGCCCAAAATGACAAGTCCTATTGAAAAATGGATAGAAGAAATTTTGTAGACCTCTTCAATAGCTATAATTGCTCTTAACGACTTTTTCCGTATTTTTCGTCGTTTGTCCTTTGATTTTGTTCGCCCTTTTGTCGTGTTTCCACAAAGTTTTAATTTTCATTTTTAATGTAATTTTTTATGATTAAAACCAAAACAACGGGTCCTATCGAAAAGTGATTGATAAACCAATTTTAGACGTTTTTTAGGTGCACAACTTTCGTTTAATAACTTTTTTTGTAGCTTGTGTCGTTTTTCCACAAATTTCATGCTTTTTTAATGTTTGATGTTATTTTTTACAAATAAAACAAAAACTACAGGTCCTATCGAGAAATAATTATCAACAGATGTGTAGATGTTTTTTGGTAGTACAATTTTTGTCTCATCGTCTTTTTTCGTATCTTGCATAGTTTGACTTGAAATTTGGAGTTTTGATTGATTTTTCAAATATTGTAAATGCTGTAACTCTGATAATTTTTTTTTATCGAAAAAAGTCATTAGAATAAATTGTTTGTCTTCCGGGATGCTGCGAATAGCCGTATAGAAAAGTTTTAAATCTTTAAAAAACTGGTCTAATTAATTTTGAAAATGCTCTAACTTTTGGAATTTCTATCCAAAATGGCCGGTTGACGAACTCGTTCTTTCTGTAAGGACCTAAATAAAGTGTGCCAAAGCTCTATTTGATCCGTTCGTTTTTTCGAAAGTTATCGCTTTTCCGGTTGGACGGACGGCCTGACGGATGGACAGCCAGGCAGACAAACATACAGACGCCATCGCCAAAACTTGATTCTCGGCTTCAGGGGGCTCAAAACGTAGAGACCTGTTGAAAAACTGAGGTGTGAAATTTCTGGAAATTCTAATACTTTCTCAATCATAAATGATGAGAATGTAAAAAAATACATTTTCAACCAAGGAAGATGACTTTTCTACCATAAAAGACTTGCACTAGGATCCCGCTTTACCGGATAAGTTGGACGAAGAGGGTGAGAGAGAGGCGCTTACGAGGTCAGCGGAGTTGCGCAGTTTACGGTTTGGCTCTATAAGTAGCAAGATGGAGAGGAAGAACGGTTTGGAGAGTCCTGATTTACAGTGAAGGCCATTGAGGGTACCCCCAAAGCGCCCGGTAAAGCGGGATCCCACAGTATATTTTCAATCCAAAAATACCACTTTTGAACAAAACAGTTGAATCTTTTCCAAAAAATCAAATACACGGAATTTTTAACCCAAAAATATGAATTTTCAACAAAGAAGAATAATTTTCTCCAAAAAGACTAATTTTCAACAAAAAACCTCAATTTTTTTTATCAAATACTTCAACTTCGAACTAAAAATGATCACTTTACAGCCAAAAATGGAATATAAAGTTGCAAATTCAATTTAATGAATTACCTCTCAACAAAAAATAAACGAACTTTCGTCAAATGAGTTGCATTTTCAACCATTAAAAAATGGAATTTTCAACAAATTAGTTCACATTCAACCAAGTAGTTAAATTCTCAGTGGAAAAGATTAATTTTCAAATGAATGGTTGAATTCTCAATCAAAAAGAGTAATTTTCCACCAAGTACATTAACGGTCTACCAAAAAGGCGATTTTTCAAAAAGAAGTTGAACTTTGATGCTAGAAAGATGAATGACCTACAAAATAGTTGAATTTTCAACTTGAAAATATGATTCTTTTCAAGTCAATTTTTTCCCATATAATTAAACTTTCGAATGAATAGTTTTATTTTTAACTAAATAGCTGCATTTTCTACCAAAATAGTTCAATTTTCAAACAAAAATATGACTTGAACTGAACTTTCCACCAAATTGTTAAGCTAAATTTAAGTCAATTTAAGCTAAAGGACAAAATTTCCACAAAATGGTTGAATTTACAACCAAAAAGGACGATTTCACAGCAAAATATTAGAATCCTGAAGCGAAACATAATAATTTTTAATCAAATAGTTGTATTTTTAACCAAAAATGAAATATTTACATTGTCAGTTTAAAAAATGTATTCTCAACCATAGAGATGAATTTGTAATTAATATAATGAATATTAAGAAAAAAGAATTTTTAACAAAAGAGAATTCAGTCAAATAGTTGCATTTTTAACCGAAAAGATCATTTTTCAACCAAATAGTTGAATTTAAAAAGGAAAGACAAATTTTTGACAAAAAGGGAATAGTTAAATTTACATTTAAAAAATATAAAATACAACGAGGAATTAAACAAATTTTCAACAAAATCATTAATTTTTTCATCATGGAGATGAATCTTGTACCAAAAAATGAGTTTTTAACAATATCATTCAAATTTCAATCAAGTTTTGAATTTGGGATAAAAAAATAAGACTTTTTAACAAAATAGTTACATTCGCAACAAAATAATAGAATTTTCGACCAAATAATAGAATCTTTACCAAATCTTTTTCTTATTTAGAAAATGTGTAATAAATTATATCAATCTATTATTATTATAAGTATTATAATATGTTTTTATACGCCGCAGGCCTGATTCGGGCGTATTACGTGCCTGTTTTCAGGAACTTAAGTAGCCCTTTATGGCTCAGTGGTGGGAGCAGTACAACAATGGCCTCATTATTGTACTGTACAATAATGGGGCCATTATTGTACTGCTCCCACCACTATCCACTATCCATTATAGTCCGCGTATCATTGGAGCATTGAAGAAATACTTTTCGTACATGATAAACCTACAGATGAAGGGGAGGTACAGAGGGGTGTGGGTGGGTGAAGGGGGGGGGGGGGGGAAATAAATTTTTGAAATTTTTTAAAAATTTGAGAATTTTGAATTTTTTTTTAAATTTTGGAAATTTTCGAAAATTTTGAAAATTTTAGGAAATTTTTAAAAATGTTCTGAATTTGAAAATTATAGAATTTTTGAAAATTTAAGAAATTTTGAAAATTTTTGAAATTTTTCGAAATTTTGAAATTTTTTGAAATTTTTGGATATTTTTGAAAATTTAAGAAATTTTGAAATTTTTTGAAATTTTTCGAAATTTTGAAAATTTATGAAAATTTTCGAAATTTTAAAATTTTGAAATTTTTGGATATTTTTGGAAATTCAAGAAATTTTTGAAAATTATAGATATTTTCAAAAATTACTCAAATCAAGTACTGTACTGTAAACTTCACAAGAGTTGTAACTGTCTACTTTCAGCACCTGTTGCACACGATATTTTTTGTAACAAATGCAGGAAATTTTGGATTTGAGAAACAATAAGAATAATCTTTTTGGAAATTTATGGTAATTTTTGGAAAGTTATGGTAAAATTACCAAAAATTTCCGGAAATTTCCGGTGTATATGTATATTACCGAAAATTCCCAGAAATTCAAAGTATCCAAAGCTTTCTGGAAAAAATCCAAAAATTTCAAAAATTTCCGGAAAATGCTAAATTTCCAAAATTTCCGGAAATTTATGAAAAGTTGCTAAATAATCGGAAATTTCTGGTTTCCAAAGCATTTTGGAAAGATTCCAAAAATTTCCAGAAGTTTATGGAAAATTGCTAAATTTCCGATAATTTATGAAAAGTTGCTAAATTACCGGAAATTTCAGGTAGCTTTTTGGAAAAAATTTGAAAATATCCAAAATTTCCGGAAATATATGGAAATTTGCTAAATTTCCGGAAATTTATGGAAAATGGCTAAATTTCCCAAATTTCCGGAAATTTATGGAAAATTGATAAATTTCAGGTATCCAGAAATTTCTGAAATTTTCGGTAATTTATCGGTAATTGATGGTAATTTATCAGTCATTTATGGTAACTTATCACTTCGAGTTTGTCCAATCACTATTCACTACTCACAATCAGTCTCTCAATCGTCAAATCATAATGAAGTGAGGTTATTATTTCGGCAGTCCTGGAAAGTAAATCTGAATCGAAATGCGCAAGCGCAACAGTAAGAAAAAGTAATCTGGCTGGAAGTGCGCAAGCGCAGCAACTAGAAAAAGTAATCTTGCTCAAAGAGCGCAAGCGCAGCAGCTAGAAAAAGTCTTTTTATAACTGCTTTTTACCACGGCTTTGGAATTGGTCACTTCCCGCACGCAATACATGCCTCGAAAAGCGAACATTTCGTGCGTGCGTTACAAAAAAAATGTTTCACATGAACAAAATATTACGATCTGTTACACGAGGGTTGAGTGTGGTAAAAAAGGTTGGAAAAAACGTTACATAATATGTGAACGCTATCATAGACCATCAGAAGAAAGAAACTAAAAGTAGTGAAATTGGTATTTTTTCAAACTAAACATTTTTCCATTTACAGACTGATACAATCATTATTTTAATCATAAGTTCAGGAAATATGAATTTCTTTCAATGACTTGCCCGTTTTGTGGGTACTTTTAACCAGAAAATTAGCTTCTTCTTCTTCTGCTTCTTTTGCTTCTGAAATTCCGTAAAATACGTAATCCTAACCACACCCATGCACCCCATAAAAGCTAAACTTTTTCAAAAAGGCAATTTTCATTTCACAAGAACAGATTTCCTTCAAATTTATTCAATTAACTTTTATCAGTCATAAATTACTTCAAGATGTACTCAATGGAGCTCAGAAAATAAACACGTATAAGAAAATTATTTAAATACATAACGGATATTTAGTTCTATAAATTAACCCTGAAAAAAACTTTACAATTTCGTATATTCTACAATCTTCAGCGTAATCCATGGTAGTGTTTTATTTCTTCATCTTCAATCAGCACCAATTGAACTGAATCTTCATCTGAATGCGACTGAATTGAAGTGAATTACGCAGAGAAGGAATGAAATTAAACTGAGTTTTTGTTAATTCCAACAAATTTAAATTAAATCCAGTGAATATACTTGCACGTAATTAGAAGTAAATTGAACGGAATCTAGAGGAATTGAATAGAGCAATATGAGGAAACTCAGCGGAATACAAGTGAATCGAAGTCAATTTAACTAAATTCAGTAAGATTCGAAAGTTCGAGAATTCAAGTGAATTCAAGAGAATTGAACTGAATTTTCCACTGCATTTAAGAATTAATCAAAATGAAGGATAATACAAGACAATATAACAAAAATCTATCAAAGTAAAGCGAATGTAAAATGATTCAAGTAAATTTCAAGAGAATCCTGTATATCACGTAAATCACACTGTTAAAAATAGTATTAAATTCAAAATACCAATGTATATTAAAATTAATATCTCAAGTATATGAAATCGCCATTTAGGTACTTGTTTATTAAATTTCATATACATTCATGATAATCGCTCAAATAATTACATTCTATACAAAATCAAAATCAGATTAGCAGTAATTTTCGATTTTCAATAATAAAACACGATATCTTCTACCAGTTAACCAAAATCAAAGTTGGATTTCAAGTCGAAAAGTTCAATTACGCAAATGAATTACAGACCTAACCTACAATCAACTGTACTCACATTAAATTTCTACCATTCAGGGCAAATTTTGGAAGGAATTCCACATGTACGTTGCACTTTGATCATAAAAAGGAATTCATTCGACAAGTTCTAGATTATTACTTCAATCGCGAATATTTGATAAGATTTGAAGAAATAAAAGCACTTTGAGTTTTCAAGCACGCTGCTATACCGACCTGTATATTAAATTTAATATAAACTGTACAGCTATTCATATTTTAATGTATATTAAATTTCGACTACCGTGTATGCGAATGACTTCATATACATTTGTATTAAATTTAATACAGATTTTTCTAGCAGTGCAATGAAAAATCTCTGGGATTGCACACAGACAAAAATAAGTCTTCAAGTGTTTATGTTACATCTTGAAATTCCCTGTCCCTTACATCGAATAGCCTCTATCTCAATGTCTTACTCCACATTTTTTTCTTATTTTTTTATGGCAACTTTGTTTTTAAATGCTGTATTATTTCAACAAACTGAGATATTTTACTATTTTTTCTCATTTTAATGAAAACTCTAATTAATAAAAATACGCGAAATTTCGCAAAAAATGTACTTCGTTATTCAAAAAGGATTAATTTTCGCAAATTTAAAAAAGTAAAGTGCTTAAAGATTGAAGAGTATATTTATAATGATATGATCGCCTAAAAATAATCAAAAACGATACATTACACGTATTTCAAGAGACACCTAATGGGAAATTGTCAATGCTAATTCCTGGGTCAAGAATTACCCATACAGGAAACCATTGGTTTTATTAACTAAGATGGTCCATCAATCTGGGGCCGAAATTCGCGATAACGATCATACCATGAATTGACAGCCAGTAATGGTCACAGTCGAAAATGTTGAAAAGTATTAGAGAAAGCTGTTTATAAAGCGTCTGAAGAGGTACAACTTTTCCGTGTAAACTTTTTTTGTATCTCGCAAGTTTTTCGAAAAAATTAGAGTTTTCAAAAAAAATTTCCACCATTTTGTTAATTTTCAATATTTACAAATATTTTGACGCATTTTAGAAAAGTTTTCTGATTCCAAAACGAACTCTCACATTAAAATTGCATGCATTTGTAACGATTAGAGCAAAATTTCAAGATCTTCAGTCTCTCGCTTGGGCTAACACTCGTATGGTCGAAAGCAATCGGTTGTTATGTAGCACTCGGTTACACTGGATTATTTATATCCCTAGGGTATATTGACTGAATGGCAAGTACACCAAGTGCCAGGTTGCCGAAACTAATCGAGGTAATGGACAATGAATTAACGCACTCATGTCGAGCAACTTCAGATTGGAGGATGTTAAAAGTATTCTATGGCTCGCTGGTATCGCACTCCATTCAGATAAGAAGGTCTGCAGAGCAAGAGCTAATAAATTACTTCAATGTGAGCCGAATCTTTAAACAACCTTATAGAAACACCTACTAATAAAATGAAGAAAATAGAAATTTCATCGAGAATTATTCAATCAATATGAGTTGGCGTCTTGAGTTCTAATAATAGGAATAATAGAAAACTTCAATAAAATGTCTCTTCATTTCCGAACAAATGAAGTGCATTAGGATCCTTTTCAAGTTGAAAATTCTACTAGAAGCATTGATTCCATATCTATTTACAAAGCAATATGCCTTTGAACTTTAAAACTTTCAATTAATTAATTTTCTTCGTCTTTGCCGGTTGCGTTGACAGATATTTTGCCTTACAGTAGTACAAGTCAAGATCATGTCAGGCATCACGATCACGGAACAAAAGGTTTATTATAATAATACTGATAAAATATGATTAGGTTTTGTTTTAAAATTAATACAATTTCAGCAGGTCTTGAAATTAATACTTATATATTTAGAAAATATTAAGCCTATTATAAATTTCAAACACATTCTTTTAATGAAGATATGGACTTTTTATACCAAGTAAGATGACATATCTTCTTCAAAAGTAAAATATAATATATATATATATATATGTATATAATTAAAAAAGGGGTTAAACAACCACCGCAAGGTCCCACTGAGAGCAACTGCCATCTAAAAAATGTGAACAGCCCCCAGTAGAACCGCGGTAAATCACACTTATGGCCACGTCTCACAACCGTGAGATGGGTATATATTTTAATATGCATATGTTACAGTCAATGTCTGAAATCAGTCATTGTCGACAATTCCTAGTCAATGTCGACATTGACTGCTGGCGTCGGTCATTGTCGACATTGACTAGTCAATGTCTATCCCAGAAACTAAAGTTCGGAAATTTCCAACATTTTCCGGTCATTGTCGACAATGACTAAAGCCCAGCGGTCAATGTCACTTTGCTTCAATTCGTCAGAGCTGGGGGCACCTATGGGAGGCAGGTGCCTAACTCTATGATTTATTATTGTTCAGGGACTTGAAGATATCCTGCAATTACACTTTGCTGTATATTCTTTATACGCTTTTTAGAAATAAAATTTTAAACAAATCCATGAACAACAGCCATTTTTTGTGATTCGCAATGATTAGTTGTTTCAAATTTACAGTTTTCATATAGAATATGAGAGAAATGTATGCGTAACTCGATGTGTAATTAAGATTATTGAGAAATATCTGTGCTTTTCAGCATTATTTAAACAATTTTTATGAACAAATAAACAGTTTTCGTATGTCACAATGAATAAGCTCCATTTTTTTGCAGAATCGACCAAAAATGTCTTGCCAATGACTTCTTGCTGTCATTTTTTTTTCAAATTAACAACAATGGGTAATTATTTAATCAAAATATTTATAAACAAATTCACATTTTCAACAATATTCATGGTCAAACTGTGCATTTATACATAAATATTGTTTAAATAATGAACAGTTCTTGTCAATTGAACAAACAAGGCAACAAGGAGTCATTGGTAAGACATTTTTAGTTCACTCCACGAAAAAATAGGCTATTTCTGCTAAAGTGACTAAAATGTACATTTGTTTATAAAAATTGTTCAAATAATTCACTTTTCTTATCCGTCGGCAGAG
This sequence comes from Andricus quercusramuli, assembly GCA_932178445.1. Lineage (NCBI taxonomy): Eukaryota > Metazoa > Arthropoda > Insecta > Hymenoptera > Cynipidae > Andricus > Andricus quercusramuli. The sequence continues at coordinate 112,667 of CAKNXH010059936.1, read as the reverse complement.
TATCATAGCGAAGAGTGGTTGGAAATACATTTTTAGTTGATTTCGTAATGAAAATGGAGCCTATTCTTGGAAAAATGGTCAAAATGTGCATTTATTCATAAAAATTGTTCAAAAAATTATTGTTTTTTTATCAATTTGAACAAAATCACATCCAGGAGTCACTAAACAATACATTTTTAGTGGATTCCGCAAAAAAAAGTCCCTATTCGTGGAATAATGTTGAAAATCCGAATTTGTTTATAAATATTGTTTGAATAATTACTAATTCTTGATAATTTGGAAAAAATGACAGCAAGAAGTCATTGGCAAGACATATTTGGTCGATTTTGCAAAAAAATGGAGCCTATTCATTGTGACATACGGAAACTGTGTATTTGTTTATAAAAATTGTTTCAATAATGCTGCCAAGCAGCAGATATTTTCGAATAATCATAATTAGGTATACATTTCTCTCATATTCTTATACATACAAACTGTGAATTTGAAACAACTTATCATTTGGAATCACAAAAAATGGCTTTTGTTCATGAATTTGAAGATCATTTGTGAATCTTGTGGGTTAATCATAAAACTCCATACATACGTAAAGACATACAGACACCGATCGAAATTTGGACAATTCCATTACACTCTCATAAATAAGAGTATGAAAAATTTTCTTTAGAACTTTGAGCATATGAGTTTGAAAATATATATCACTTAAAAATATAAAACAAATCTATTTTCCAATAAAAAATGGCAGCAAGTTTGTAGTCGCTGCTAATTTTAATTATTACGTTTTCCTTGTATGCATTCTACACAATATGGCATATTGGTGTAAAAGCATAGAAATTTAATGCGACACTAGCAACGGTCTTAGCTGTGATAGTCCGTAAATTCACCTGAATCAACACATTCGACTAAATAGCAACTAGAGTCTAGGCAGTGTTCTGCAAATGGATTTGTTAAACTAAACTCATTTTCCTAATTGTGTTTGCTGCTACCGTACCTTCCATTTGGAAGTCAGAACTCTATGATTACAGAGAAATTTGGTACGCTACTTCCCACCTGCATTTGACATTGCAAAAGAAGAAAGACAAAGCCATCCACTATTTGAGATTTTCAATTAATGAACACGTCTAGGGTTGAATTCTTTCCAAGTTTATAGTAAGTAAATGTTTCTAAAAACTCGAAATTTTAACTACTAAGGTACAATATAAAAATAATATTTATAATATTATTTCTCTAATATCTTGATAAAATTTTCATTTACTAAAAAGACTCGAGTATAACTCGCACGACAAGAATTGAGCTCGAGTAACTCACATCTATCGTTTTAACCCGTTGTGGTCATATGGGGTCCAGCTGACCCCAGGCGAAGTTTGAGGTCTAATATCTAAAATTTGTCTGCCCAAAATCAAATCTGTGGCGCGATCTCTTATTGATATAAGGCTCCTCTAAAACTTCCAACACGTGGCAAAGGTCGGCGTGACTTCAATCGTGTTGTAGAATTCGGTTTGTGCGGACGTGTTTTTTGGTGGGGTCCCACTGACCCCCTGTGACCAATGCGATCGAAAGTTGGAAAATTTTTTGAAAATAAATTGAATTGAATAGTGTTACAAAATAATCTTCAGAACGTAATTATTTGTGCGCGTCTTGAATTTTTTTTTCTTTCTTCTCTGAGTACGATTTTTTAACGTTTATACACGGAGAGAAAAGTGTTTGAAACGACGAAAGGGCATGGTAGTCCAAAATGACGACTCATCGTCGTCTGCGACGACGAATATCGTCGTTTCATCCTACGAATCACTTCGTCGTTTGAAACTACGAAACTCTTGCATTCCTGAATTGGGCCCCCCCATATGGGCGGGGCTTATTTTTGGTTGCAGCGCGATCATCGTTTCAAGACACGATCCAAGTCGTTTCAAACGACGAGAGTCGTGGTTTCAAACGACGATACGTATCGTCGTTTTGAACGACGATTTCGTCATTTCAATCTACAGTTCTCGTCGTTTTGAACGACGATCAAGACTCGTAGTTTCAAACAACGAATAAGCGTCGTTTCAAACGCTGATTTTTCTCTCCGTATAGAGAATCTTTTGATGGCGCAGGCTCTGAAACCGAAGATCACGTTTCAGAAGAGTCAGAGCATTCAGAGTTTGGAGATAAAGCTGAAGAATACGCTGCAGAATCTGATGAAGAAATGGCAGACGAGCTCGAGAGTGCGTCGTTACGTACATGTGTTTAGAGTGCGTGGGTGAAGCTTAATAATTTTTGTATAAACTTGTATTTCTTTCTTTTCTTTTGTATTTTTCTACTATTTTTATTGATAAAATTAATAAATGTTAAAAAAAAATTTCTAGTGCTATATTCCATGTTAACGCTCACCTCTTTAATTTTACAAATTTCACCAAAACTGCTCACTTCAATCATCAAAATAAATATGGTTTTTTCGATGGATAAACATACATTATTTTTTTCTTAAAATTATACTATCTTGCAAGTACAAACCCAAAATATTTCCACTCTATCTCAAAAATTTGATTTTTTATGGATTTTGATGTGAAAAAAGTGAAAATTTTGAAAAAAAATGTTCCGTGTATTTTTCATTATAAAAATTTTTTTTAATAAGCAAAAAAATCTGTTGGATCTTAAAAAAGAGACTTTGAAACTAAGTTCGGTAGAAATTCGAAGTCGATATATTAAATAGAAGGAGAATGACAACGGTTTTTCCACGTGGGGTCCACCTGACCCCTTATGACCACAACGTTATTATTCGGAGGTGTGACCACAACGGGTTAAATACGAGCAACTTTCAGAATCCGTTATAAAAACGGCTAACTCGTACGTACCGTTTTAAACTCAAGTAACTTGATTTTTTCTGAAATTCAATTTTTAATGATTTTAATTAGTTTTAATTATATCTGTAATTTCTTTAAAACGTTACCTTTAAAAGTCTGATAAATACGAAATTATGCAAAACTATGCAAACAAGAAGGAAGATATTATCTTTTATGAAAGAGCAGAAAAAAATTCTAGTATTAATAATTATTTTAAATATTAAGGTTTTATAACTCTAAACGTAGATCGTAATTTATACTGAATATGCGTTTTATTTCTCAGTAGTTCTCTGTGACGTTACAAAAACAACGGAGATTCGAACAGCTAGGTCCCGGATACGAAAAAAATGTATCGGATAATAATTGATTTGCATCAATAATCTGCGAACTTTGAGAAAGAATTTATGAACTCGATGTGAAAATTCAAAAACGTTTCATAACTTTTTTTCGACTATAATGACCAAAATATTATGAATGATTGGAAAAAAATTGCACATAACTCAAAAGTTTGCACGACAAATCTAGGAACTGAGAACTAGGGTTGCCTGCACGTGGCCCACACACATGCTTGCACAAATGCGAGGTGCGTTTTCACATGTGCTCAATGTGCTCACAGTTTTTGTTTAAAAGCAGGTAGGTCAACAGTCTTCCAGGGTGCGAATCCTCAGAGTTGCGGATTTATGAATTATATAAATTAAATCACATAAATATAATTTTTATTCTCATATCTAAGTCTAAAATTTTCAGGAACTGTTCGTAGAAAATTCGAACTGTTCGTAAAAAACTACGAAATATATCCATATAATTCTCATAGAAATAAGATCCAATATTTCATCTTTTTTGCTCTTATCTGTAACCTATCTATAAATTCGTGAAGTTTTCACGAACCAATTTTTTCATGCTGACAGCGATTATAATTGTTTTTACATTTTCATGTATGCCTCAAATTTTCCTACATATTGGATATTTTGTCAAGGAATATATATAAGAGCTTCAATTACTTATAATACACTTTTTACAAAATGCACTTACGAATCGTACCACTGCCATAAAACATGTACTAGCTCTCCTGTAAATAAATATGGAAACTAGAATTACTAGAGTTCGAAACAATACATGCGAGTTACTCGCTTTAAAAACGGTTTGCGAAAGTTAATCGTTTTAGTAATTATATGTCTGCCGTCCTGCTGAAGAAACTGTGCGACTGCATTTTTATCAGAAATGAGTTTTTTATATGGTTGGATTCGTAATGAAAAGACGAATTTAACTATTCTAATCATTATTAAAAATTGTAACTGAATCTCGAGATAATAAGGTCTCAATTAGTATATCTACAGCGATTTTCAAGAGTTCCTGATGAAGAAACAATTAATACATCTGCAGAAATTCTAGCATATCTACACAAATTCCAGGATTTGGGATAGTGCTGAACCCTCAGATCCTAATCAAAGAAACACATCTGCGCAGATGTGTTTTTGCTCATGAGAATCCTCGGTCTTTCTGCAGTCCGATTTCCTGAAATCGAATAGCACAAGTACATTCACCCGGATTCGAGGGTAACTTTGAGCCACCGATCCTTATTTTAAATAGCACATCTGCATTTTTTATTTGGCAAGCAAAACCAATTCTAGTTCATTAACAACATAATTATTATTGATTATCTGAAATCAGTAAAGGAATATAATTAATACATTATTATCCTTTTAGAGACTATCGTAACCATTTAGTGATATTAGAAAAATTGATATTTTTTAAAATAATTTCGAAGCTTTTAATTTTGAAATTGTGAGATATTTGGACAATTTAGAAAAAAAATCACTCGCATGATTTTGTTGTAAAAAATCATATGAAAAAAGTTATAAATATTGTTGTAAAAATACATTCAATTAGCTGATTTTTCCCGAATAATTTAAGTAAGACATGAAGAAATTGAGCGATTCCCTTTTTTGACAGTTCAAATTTTGATGTTTCGACATTCTTTTTTCAAATTTGCAATCATATGTACGGTGATATACATAACATATGTAGTAAAAAAGTTCCAATAAAATTTTATGTCAAACAAAAACTGGGTCCTCTATAGAGGTGTTCGTTGCACTATTTAGATTACAAAAACCTCTATAAAAGACCCAATTTTTGTTTCACAAAAATGTTTGTGAGAAATTTTTTACTACGTATTTTATGTATAATAGTGTGCACATAATTGAAAAATGTAAAAAATCTGCCCGCTTCGCAGGCACATTCTAATCGCGCGCTTCGCGCGCGGCTCGCTTCGCTCGCAAGTTTGAGCGCGCCTAGGGCGCGCGACTGTTGGATCTCGCGCTTCGCGCTCGATTATATATTCACCTCGCGCTACGCGCTCGGACGAATTTAAGTCGCGCTTGACGCTCGGTTTCTCTAGATTTTTGAACTTCGTGTTCGACTTTGATGGAAAGAAAAAGTTTATTTGCAAATATTATAAAATTATCAAAACCTCTACATGTGAAGTGATTGTTAAATTTGTTCTTATTTTAGAATGAAATGGAACTTTATTTACTCAAGGTTCTATCGACCTTAAGGAACACATTCTCATCCAGACACTCGCGCTTCGCGCTCGATATGTGATTTGGAAATCATTTGAACCTTGCGTTCCACGCTCGGTTCTGTGCACCGTATGATCGAAATGAAAAAGTCACGAATAAAACAAAAATTACGCATCCTATTAGAACACGCTTTATAGAAAATTTGTACCTCTTCTTTGGATGAACAAATATTGTCTCTGTCATTTTTCTTGTAGCTTGTGTTATTCGTCTAAAAATTTAATTTTACTATTTCCAATGCTGTCTTTTACGAATAAAATAAAAACTACGCATCATATCAAAAAGTGAATAATGACAAATTTGGATATCATTTTTGGGTGAATAATTTTTTTACATTCATTTTTGGTCGTATCTTGCATAGTTTGACAGCAAAATGAAATTATTGATTTTCATTATTTTTTTGTGTGATCAAAATTTGGATTTTTCGAAAAATTCCAAAAATTCAAAAAGTTGTTAAGAAAATATTGTAAGGTGTTCAAAAAGAAACATTTTCCTCCTCTAGACTTTTTTCCATATCGTGCGTTTTTCGGCATAAAATGTTCATTTACGTTTGTTTTTTGTAATTTTGAAAATGCTATAACTCCGGTAATTTTCTTTTTATCCGAAAAAGTCATAGGGATAAATTGTTCGAGTTTTGGAGTACTATAAATAGCCGTACATAGAATTTTTGAATTTTGAAAAAAATGGTCTCAAAAATTTTCAAAATGTGCTCACTTTTTGAATTTTTATCCAAAATAGTTGGTTAACGAACTTGTTCTTTCTTTTTAGGCCCTAAAAAAGTGTGCCAAAGCACAACCCAATCTGATTATTTTTTCGAAAGTTATCGTGCCTACAGACAGACAGACAGACTACAGACAGACAGACACCTTGGTAAAAACCTTTTTTTCTGGCTCAGGGGGTCTCAAAACTTGGAGATTTGATGAAAACCGACCAAGTCAAATTTTACATAAAACCAATACCTTCTCATTAGAATGAGAATGTAATAAAAGAATAATCTCACAAAATAAAAATATGAATTTTCACAAAAGGGCTCGATCGCTTTTTTCATTTCTCACTTGTTCTAATACATATATCTTTTATTCGTACTGATTATATATATTCAAAAATGAATATCAGTTGTCTTCTACGATATATTATTATGAGTAATTCATTTTTATCTGTAGTCTTTGTAGCAATATAGTTTCCTAAATTCTTTCATATAAAGAAAAAATCAATAATTTTACCTAAAAAATTGGGAAATGATCATATAAAGTACATTTCTCATTATATTTGGAAAAATGGGAAGATACAATTGAAAATCGAGTTGAGGATACATTTTTTGGATATTAGTTTCTTTTAATGAAGAATTTAAACCTTAATGTATATTCAACTGACAGATCTCTAATTACTTGTAAAAAAAAAATTATTTACTTGACCTACCGAACCACTCCAAATAATAGCCGTTTTGCGTTACAAACCATTTTGTATAAAAAGGATTTTTGGTTCAGAATTCGAATTAGTGAACTAAAAAATTATATTTGGAATCATTTTAACATTTATAGAATATCTAAAAAAAAGTCGAGTTAAATTTAGTAGAATCTGTAAAATTCACATATGTATTAAAAATCATTTCCTTTAATGGATATTATTTATTGTTAGAATTTTTTGTTATGCTTATCAGTCATAAGGTGTGGTGATGGCACTGCTGAGCGAAATTGAATGGTTTCAATGAACAATTAATAATTTGACCGAAGTCATTACACTCTGATTTTTTATTTTGTGCTCACACAGTGATTTTAATGATCGAAATATCAAATTAATTACTTTCGTATTATTGATTAATTTTTTATTAACAAAACTTAAAAATTAATTGAAATTAAATAATTAATTAATAACCACCTCATAATTTTACTCCTTTATAAATTTTCGTAAAATTTGTAGTTGTTAAGTTTCTCCAGCAGGAAACTCGGGGGTTCTTAGGCTGATACCTGTATTCGGCAGCACATCTGCGCAGATGTGTTTATTAGTAAGGATTCTCGGCGAATTTGCGCATTAAGATATAGCATTTCTACACTTTTGCATATAAATAGATGGCATTTGTCATTTTCGTTTTATTTTAATGAATCCAAGATTTTACGAAGAATTTACCCAAGAACAGTAATTTTTTTCAAAAACTCTCATACGTTAAAAGGTACAAATGCGAAAGCGTTTTATTGAATATCTCGATTCTTCTCAAATGTAGTTGTATAGTTTCTTCATCAGAACGGCAGATGTGTGAGTTATTCGAGTTCAATTCGTGTCCCGCAAGTTACTCGAGTTTTTCTAGTAGCCGTCTAATTATTCAATAATTAAAAAAAAACGTTGTTTATTTTCTATATAAAACAAATTGAGTGAATGATCACCCTTTATAGTTGAGATTACCAATTTATAACATGATCATGAATAATCATGAATTTCGAGAGCATAATTTCTAACTCAATGTTAGATCGAATTATTCAGTGCGTCTCTGCTCGAAGTGTATCGACATAAACTTGCTTGGCAGAACTTCCTAAAGTAGAAGTTGGTTGTGGTTTAGTTTGTCCTCTTAACGGCTGACGCCGCAGAATCCAGTAGACCAGCAGAAGCTGAAGCGAGCAGAGCGCTTGACGAATCACAACTTCAGTAGCCTCATTAACAAACAGTTAATTATAGTTACACGCATTATTTCATAAACAAGGGTTCAAGTGTGAGTGTTAATCTTTGTTAATAAATTCAATTAAAAGTTTGAAAGAAATATAGTTTTTAGTCCAGCTTAGGAGGAGTTTTCAAAATTTCTAGTTTTTAGTTAGGTCGGGTATTGAGCTCCGGCAAATCTTGCCGTATTTAAAGTTTCTGCCATGCAAACTTTTTGTGTCAATAAGAAACTTTCTGTTCCGATTATATTTTTTGCTACTTTGGAAAAATAGTAGAATATTTTACTATATTATCATAAAATGAGAAATATTAAGTTATAAATACACACAAAGTGTCATATAATCAACAACATTACACACGAATTAATTGCTCATCGCTTCACTATTCCTACAATAATACACTTTGTCACTAATTTTCGGATTGTTCATCTTCAGATTCTAATCACGAATCCTCAGGATCACTCTTCTGTGACTAGTCACTATAAGACTTGTATTTTTTAAAGAGAGACTTGGAAAAGGGGTTCGAGATGTGACACATCACTCTTCTCACTTCTGTGACAAGTCACTAAAATGCCGTACTACAAAATTGAAATACGGCAAAAAATGCTGTATCTGTATACACTACGTTTTAGTTATCATAGATATTTCAAGCCTTGCATGCAGATTTCAGACATCCATTCTATGTGTAGAAGACTGAGCACAATGAGAACTGGAAAAGTTATGAAGATTTTTTGTTTTTCTGCAGCAGATATGGACTTTGAAGACCCCTGTCCTGGTCCATACGTAAATATTATCCGATTTGGCTCGAATATTGAGTGCTCTCTTTTCCTCTTTTGGACCGAATTCCGCGAGTAGGAGCAACCGAATTCCAAAAATTAGTACATTGTGTAACCATTTCCTGAAGTTGACCATTCCACGTTCCAGACATAGAGGGCCGAAGTCAAACTTTTAGCCCGAATGGGTAGTAAGGATTTCAGGGGGTGGGGGTGGGGGGATGATTTTTACAATTTTGTTCTGTTTGTATTTGTGTACGCGTGTCAGCGAGCAAGTTCGGCATGTGCACTCGGAGTACTCTATAGAACTTTTTCCTATTGGCAAGGAGTAAAGTGGAGTACTCCCAGTACTTGGAGCAGATATGCCGAACTTGCACAGTGTTGGATACTACTCACCTGAACCGTCGGGCCGTCGGCCCTGCCACACAACATACTTTTTGCAAAAAATGCATGAAAATTGCCATTCTCGATGCAGGCAGTAAGTTTCAGGGGCAAAGCTTAAGGTAAGAAGGGGCCTATAAAGACCATAGTGGGCGTTTGGAGGGCGGATCCCCCCACCCCGCTTAAAATAATCAAACCAGATGAAAACGCTAATTATTTCGAAAAAAATAATAAAATTATCTATATGACAAATAAAGTTACCCAAGGGTGTCCAAGATTTTCACACCGCTGTCTTGAATTTTCAAAAGAATGCTGCTTGAATGCCAGAAAATATTTTTGGACAAAAAATCAAAAGAGTGAAAATTTCCACACAAAAAAAAACGTTTTGAGGGACAGCTCACCGAAAGTAATAATCAAAAAACGTCCTTTGTGGCAGCGGTCATATTTCCACCTAGTTTTTTAAAACCCCTTATGGCTGCGCAGTAGGCGTTTACAGTACTTAAACATGCGCACGAGTAACTCACGGTACTTGTGGCTGCGCAGTGGGTATCTATGGTACACATGACTGCGCAGCGTGTACCTACGGTACACGGAGAAAATTTGTTCGGTAACCGTTACCGAAGGTTGTGGTGAAATGTGGATATCGTGGCGTTTTGGGTTTATTTCGCGTAGTTTCAGTATTATTTAATAAGTGTTTAGAAGTTTTGATGCAATGTACATTAAAAAATACATACTAGTACTGTAATTATTCAAGTCCCACACTGTAACAGGTGGAAGATAAACATTAACGTGAATAATGTAATAAGTGAGGAAGTATTCGATAGAAAATACTATCAACAAAGTAAAATTTCTTCAAAGATAAATTGAAAATTTCAAAACAGACGCATTAAATTTTCCCATTTACTTTCGCGAGCCTTCACTTTTATTCCGAAAATCTTTTCAGTGCAGGACTGGAAGAATTACCGTTCGTTCGGTAACGACTACCAAGTGTATATTAAAGAGCGAACTCGCATCAACATCCCTGTTATTTCTTTCTCACAAGTGATGATACATTCTACTGGTTAGTATATAAGGACGATTCAAATCTATAGTCCCAGCGTCGTGCGTGCGATTCGTATAATATAGCGATATAGTTTATATTATGTGTATGCGTGTATTAGTTATAGGAATAGGTTTATTTATGTATGTGTATTTATAGTTTAGCTTTGTAAGTTATACTAACATTAGTTGGTGTGGGTTTGATGTATATGTATACAACATATTCATACAATCAATAACGATATTATTTTTTTATTCTCTATAAGCCGTGCGGTACTGAGTACCGAGCGGCTTGGTAAATTCTCAAGTCCTGGAGCGTAAACCTTCTTGTCTTTTTAGGACGCTCTCGTGAGCAGTGCGGTACTCTGTACCGAGACGCTTGGTAAACAGTCAAGACCATGCACAATACTTTCTCCTGTGCTTTTAGGAAAATATACCTATCATTTTTTTTAAATCTCTTCGCAGCTCGTTAGATTTTCGTGTAAATCCTTTTACAGTGCTGCAGGTGAAAATTTACCGAAAAGCCACGATATCCACATTTCACCACAACTTTCGGTAACGATTACCGAACAAATTTTCTCCGTGTACTTATGGCTTCACAATATTTGTTCAAAGTACTTGGATCTGCGCATTAGTCACTTAGAGTACTTTTGCATGTGCACTAGTTGAATAATAATCCTAGGGTAACAATATGCAGCTACAAGCTCAGTGAGTAAAAAGTGTTCAAGCATTTATACTGCAGGGAACTTCTTCGTAGCTGTAAGTATCGCGGGTGACAAATGCGCAGATTTGAGTACTTTGGATAATTACTGCACAGCCAACGGCCATACCACGCTGAAAAACTAGTTCTCGTTAGATCACTGAAGTTAAGCAGTGTTGGGCGCGGTTAGTACTTGGATGGGTGACCGTTCGGAAATACTACTAACTACGTGCTGTTGGCGTGTCGTGGGTGTGGTGAGCCCACACTTGTAGTTATTTACTACAAGAAACTATCCACCTAGAAACACTACCCGAATCGGGTAGTGTCACGCCTACCCCGAAAGGGAAATGACTTAATGGTATACATACATAAATACCGAAGGTAAATAGTGCGCAGGCCAAAATACTAGGAGTCTACTTGAGAATCTACTGCCAGTATTAGTACTCGCAGTGGCTTTTTTGTGCGTTTGGAAATGTCTGATACTACAAGTGCTACCAACATAACCATGCAACGCGGTTGCAACTCTGCATTGTAGAGGGTCACGGACATTATTTTTTCAGCTGTAGTATTCTTCCATTTTTAAATTAGAGAAGTATGTTCTCGTGTAGTGGAGATACTTGATACCAGATTTAAGCATTTCAATATTTTCATACTTTCCCGTAAGGTGAAATCACCGTATGAGCAATTACGCTATAAGCTGCAAGATTAGAGAATTTGGTTACGTAACGTTATCGCGTAACGAAACTTTCGTTATTTTCGTTACCTTTATTCACATCAACAACAAAATCAGGAATACTTTTAATTCGTTTTTTTTAGTAAGAGATGGGTACTAAGTGAAATAAATTTATTAATGTTATTCAAATGTAACAACGAAACAGAAACCGCAATTAACGTTCCTTCCGAATGAATATTCATAATTGCATAAATTTAATAAGAGGAAAAAGTATATAGCGGAGGATTTATAGAATTTATCAGGCTTACTAGGTCGAGTTTTAACATTTTTCGAAGGCATTTAGGCGTTCATAATTATGAGACCTGCCACAACTCGGGTACTCCAGTGAATTCACCACGTCACTCAAACATATTCTTCAAGGAATTTTGAGGCCCTGCATTATGCGAAGGCTAAAACGAGTTTTTGAAAAAGCAAGAATAGTCCGGGTGCCCTAGGTGGTTTACCAGCTCGCCACCCAGGCATAGATTCAGTTTTTCATTCTCTGGCAAAAATGTACGCTATTCAAGTTCTTATTCGCTAACCTGTCTCGGTACACGCTGTCTAGGCTGCCGAATTTGAACCTTGTTTCCCTGGCGAACGCTACTCAAGCTGCCAAAGCGAACCACGATCCTCTTACGGTGTACGCTATTCAAGCTGTCGTGCTTGAAATAATACTCAATAATAAGACTGATAATTATGTGAACATCCAAGTATTATTTAGGTCTCTTGAAAACTCGTGAAATCAATTTGGAGGTCCAAAGGCGATTCGATACTGAGAATTGTGATCAAATTTTACGAACTGTTATTGATTTATATTCTATCGGTTTAACAAATCAATATTATATTTGAAATACGTTATTAGAAATTCTATTTGTAAAATAGTTTTTGAAATTTAATAAATAAGTTTTTTTATTTTAAGAAGGTCGTCTGATTTTATCTGTATTTGCATGTCCTGGGTCTTTAATTTACAAATTACTTAAGGATCAATTCTAAATTGAGTCTTGAACTCTTACAAATGATTATTGAAAAAAATGCCAAGAAGGCAGTTTAGAGGATATTTGGAAAAGGAAAAGAAAAAACAAAACAATGTTAAAGACATTAGTTCTTAGTATTTTGTTTCCTTGTTCGCTCTCGCTGTCATGGTTTCGGCAAATTAATTAGTTTCAAAAATTGTTATTATTATAATTACAATTTTATGACCACGAAAAAATGCGACTTTCAATTATAATAAGCAAATTAAGTATTTGATGATGATATTTATGAGCCAATTTGAATTCACTCTGGTCAAGTTTTGATCGGATTTTTAGCACCCTTACTTTTTTGAATATAAGTTTTCGCCTTCACAAGGAAGGATAGTTAATTAGTTGTAATGTAGGCTGGGGGGGGGGGGGGGGGCTCCGTGAGGTCCCACGCCTGGCGCTCAAGCTATAAAGCCTATTGTGCCATACCCGTGTTTATTTTCAAGGCAGTACTCAGAATCCGGCCATCCTTTGCCGAATGTTTTTTGGATCTCGGTGGGTTTCGTTGTTATCAACCTTCTGAGGTTATACCTCTCAGATCCCAGGCATACCTATCGCACAGTCAATTACGTCCTCCTTTGTTGATCACGCAAAGTGATCCTCACCCACTCTGCCATTTGGCAGCCTCCCTAGCAGGCTACGGTGGACGGAGCGATCCCTCTGAGGTCATCAGGTAGATGCACAGATTCTAAGCACTGACCTGGTGTGTATGGAAGTATGTGTGTGTGTGTATGTGTTCATTACTCGAAATCGGTCAGCGACCTTCGAGCGTGGTGCCCCCTGTAGGAGCCTCCAAGCGCAAGAAAAACGCTGACTCATTTCCAAGTCTTCTCAAAATCGGCTCCGACTTCCAAGGCACGGCCCCTCGACATGGATTCTCACCTTGATACGACACCAGCTTTTACTGGGGGGACCTATAGTTTTAGGTGGGTTCCAAACCACCGAAGCCCCGGTGGAAGTACATAGAAAAATTTCCATTGGTACCCGAATCAGGGATCGAACTCCAGACCTCGTGCATGGAAGTCTGACGCACTATCGTCTGAGCCACCGAGGCTTCCTTCACAAGGATACGGGCTTCAAAAAATTCTTGAAGGATATGTATCAGTGACCTGGTGAATTCTCTGCAGCAGCCAAGTAGTCGTAATCCGCATAATTACGACTTTCAGATACCTCTGGACGGCAAATGTCGAAATGACTCTGAAGAATGTTAAAACTCGACTTGGTGAGCCTCATGGGTACCTCAGACCATCCTTGCTCTTTCAAAAGCTCGTTTCATCTTGAGCAGGAACGCAGGGTTTCAAAGTTCCACGAAGAATATGTATCAGTGACTTGGTGAATTTTCTTCAGCACCTAGATAATAGTAATACTCATAATTACGACTTTCAGATACATCTGAACGGCAAATGTCGAAATGACTCTGATGGACGTTAAAGCTCGACCTAGTAAACCACCTAGGGAACCCGGACTATTATTGCTTTCTCAAAAACTCGTTCTAGCCTTCGCATAAATGCAGGCCCTCAAAATTCCTTGAAGAATATGTTTGAGTGACGTGGTGAATTCACTGGAGTACCCGAGTTGTCGCAGGTCTCATAATTAGGAATGCCTAAATGCCTTGGAAGAATGTTGAAACTCGACCTAATAAGCCTGATAAATTCTATAAATCAGCCGCTATATACTTTTTTCCTCTTATTCAATTCATGCAATTATGAATATTCATTCAGAAGGAACGTTAATTGCGGTTTCTGTTGCGTTGTTACATTTGAATAACATTAATAAATTTATTTCACTTAGTACCCATCTCTTACTTACAAAACGAACTAAAAGAATTCCGAATTTTGTTGTTAATGTGAATAGAGGTAACGAAAATAACGAAAGTTTCGTTACACGATAACGTAACGTAACCAAATGGAACGTTTCATTTTGCTTCGTTTCGTTCGGATCCCTGGTAATGCTTAAATTGGTTTCCACGAAGTATTTTTTATATAATCCTCTCGTGCATAATAAATTCAAGCCGAAAAAAATAACTTTACGGGAAGTATGAAAATATTGAAATGCTTAAATCTGGTACTCGAGGACATACATACTTTCTGGCTCAGCATCTGCTCCCCCTAGTCGACCAGACTGGCGGGAGAAAATATCAGACCAGACGAAAAATAGAATCTGGTGAATAAAGGAACCAGATTCTGGCATTAAGTTTAAACACTAGTAATTGAAGTAGAATACAAATGATGAAATTGAAAATCTAGCAATCGGAAATTTGAACGATTCACAAGTATGACCAAATATGCAAGCATGCAAGCTCATACGACAGCAGGTTATGTTTTTCATATTTCAGTCTGTCTCCTAGAATATTGTGACGCAGGATAACTCTGGAACAGATGATCTGAAATTAAGAAACCAACGAGATTTCATTAGTATATTCCTATACAGAGTTCGTGAAGGAAATGGTTTTCTTTTGGATCAAACTTTCTATTTTTTGAGCCTGAAAACCCTAATTTTCGAAACCTTGAAAATCGAAATTTTTGGAGAAATCATGCTCACTGCAAGTAATAATAAAAAAACTTGTTTTGCGGAAGCGACCATATTCCCCCCAGTTTTCATAATTTTCTAATGAAGAAGTTAGTACAAAATATATAGTAATCGATCCTCTGTGGTCCATTTCAATAATGTTTTTTCAACATGGCCAATAAAAAATCTTGAAAATCCCTTAACATTACTAGATATAACCCCTTATGTACTGCAAATATCGACTGCGCGGGTATAAGTTCTGTAGAAAATATCTGCGCAGGCAGATAGGTAGGTAGAAAGGTATGTAGATACGGTAGGTGTAGGCAATCCCCATGGGATGCTCCGCCATGTCCTGTTACAAATCCCTAGGTGGCTAACCGCATGTGGTCCCATGTTCGAGAGGAATAAGATAGGGCTTTTTCTAATAGGGACCCATAAAAATTGGTGTTTTTTCGGAAAAAACAAAATGGCGATGCTGTCCCTCATAAAGTTTTTTTATTGGGGGAATTTTCACTCTTTTGATTTTTTGTTCAAAATATTTGCTGGCATCGAAGCAGCATTCTTTCAAAAATTAATAAAAGCGGTGTGAAAATCTTGGAGCTTCGCCCCTGAAACTTACTGCCTGCATCGAGAATGGCAATTTTCATGCATTTTTTGCAAAAAGTATCTTGTTTGGCAGGGCCGGCGGTTCAGGTGGGTAGTATGGGTTGTACTACCCACTCGGAAGAAATCCCTGTGGGTACATACCCACTCGGAATTTGCATATCTGCTCCAAGTACTCGGAGTACTCCACTTTATACCTTACCAATATGAAAAAAGTTCCATAGAGTACTCCTAGTGCACATGCCGAACTTGCTCACTGACACGCCTACACAAATACAAACAGAACAAAATTTTAAGAATCATTTGGAAAAATCCAGGCATTAGCGCGTGAACATTTGTCACGCATTAATTCTAAGAATGCGAGCGAAATTTCCAAGAGCCTCCACGGACTTTTTCGGTGAGTCTCCTTGCGATTTGCCTTTAGGCCACGCCTCCTGCGAACATTTAGTGGTGCGAACGTGTCACAGGCAGAAGGCGTGGCTTAAAGGCAAATTGCAAGGAGACTCGCCGAAAAATTCCGTGGAGACTCATGAAATAAAGCAAGTGACGCCTGCGATACGCGCCTTATGAATAGAACATGCGTTAACACCTTAAACTCTCTTGCGCTAAGCCCCGGAGTTTCTTCTCCTTGTACCTATTTTGAATATTTCTCAACATTCGGGATGTGGCTTATTCGGTGAAATAATGGCATCCAGTTTGTAATACTATGATAGGAATACTGGAACAGCAGGTAAATTAAAAAAAATAAAATAAAGAGTATGTTATAACTATAAATAATAATTATTAGTCATAACAAATCGCTTTTGGAGATTTACAAGCAGAACTTTCAGATTTTCGAAATTTCAGTTTTGAAAAATGTTACATCAAAAAACGAATGCAAATACGACAAAGTCCAGTTTTTTTGGAAAGTATACATCACATGTACATGTCTGGTATTTCCTAGTCTGGTAGGTCTGGTCTGGCCCAGGACTGGCGCTTCTCAGACAGCCAAGTAGAATAAAACGTCTAATTGTAAGTTCGGTCTGAAAGATCCGGTTGGACCCAAGACTGGCACCGATCAGCAATCCAAGAGCAAACAATTCTATGTCCTGTTTCGAAGGTCTGGTCTGACCCAGGACTGGCGCTGCTCAGACAGTTATTGGCCACAGGCACAACTGTGCACAGGCCATCTGTGCACGCCTACTTTTCTACGTGCACAGTTGGGAGTGTCCCATCTCTGCACGTGAACTGTTCGAGGGGTACCATCTGTGCACGTCTAAATTTCAACGTGCACAGTTGGGAAGCTCCTATCTGTGCACGTTAACCGTTTCTAGGGTACCATCTCTGCACGTCGACATTTCGACGTGCACAGTTGGGAGCGTCCCAACTGTGCACGTCTTAAATAATACGATTCGATTTGAAAGTTGCAGGTCCACGTGCACAGATGGGATACTCCCAACTGTGCACGTGCACAGATGGGAGACTCCCAACTGTACACGTGCAAAGATGGGAGGCTTCCAACTGTGCACGCATCAATTAGTAGGATTAGACATTTTTGTATGTCCGCGTACCCAGATGGTACCCCCCGAACTGTGCACGTATCAATTAATAAGATAACATGCTTAACATAGAAGTCCGCGTGCACATATGAAGATTCCGCGATTTAAATCTGTTAACTGACATTCTATAAATTTTATACAGCGACGGAAAAACGTTTTCATTTTGAAAATTGTGAAGATTTATTCAAACCTCCAAGTTTATTTTGTTGAAGAGCGCAATACCAATAATATACATAAGATTTATAACAATTCTAGTGAAATTAAACTTTTTACATCGGTTTGAATCTGTAAGTATGTTATCTGCAAGGGGGTCCCGCGGTCTTAGTCTGTCATCTGCAGGAGCGCGTTCCTGGTGGGCGAGCGTTTTGATTTTTTTCCCTCGTTCGCATTTTTCCTACGCTCTCGGTAACCTACAGACAAGTGTTATATATCAAAATGTTCGTTGAACAATGCTGAAAATGTAAACTAGTTGTATGAATCAAAAAAGTTATTTACCACTGTTTACGATCGCTTGTAAACAATTGCGCGGCAATCGTGTGTGTACTTTCGAGGCAACGTATAGGCGACACTGGCAAACGTGACGTCAATAGAGCTCCAAAACTCGATTCACACGTTCACACACTATGAAAAACACCCAGTCACACGGTCCCCTCAGTCTTTTTATACGAGTTAGCTTAGCGAAACGGATTGAAAACACAAATTCTCCCAAAAATTATAATTTTCACATGCGGCTAGAAGGATACTGGCGGCATATTAAAAAAATTTCAATGAAGTGCAAAAAAGTAGTTTTCGAAAAAAATGTCAGTTAACAGGTTTAGACCGCGGACCCTTCATATAGGAGACTCACAACTGTGCGCATATCAATTCTCATCGTAATAATTGGGATTTGCGCAGGTGGGAGGGTTCCATAAGTGCACGTGAACTTTTATTCGAAAAATTATAGTATCAATCGAGGCGCGCAAGTTGGGAAGGTACCATCTGCGAACGTGCACTTTTGGATGACAAATGGTTTTAATAATCGAAACGTGCACAGTTGGAATCCGTACACATTTTAAGTGAAATTGATGATTTTAATACTTCTAAGTAAAAATCTGACTGCATTAATTAAGTCGTGCAATGTCAGGAGTCTTTCATCTGTGCACTTGGACGTGTAAGTCAATAATATGATCGTATCAATTGAGACGTGAACAGTTGGGAGTCTCCCATCTTTGCACATGTACAGTTGGGAGTCTCCCATCTTTGCACATGTACAGTAGGGAGTCTCCCATCTTTGCACATGTACAGTTGGGAGTCTCCCATCTTTGCACGTGCCCAGTTAAGGGTTTCCTATCTGTGCACGTGAACCGTTGGTAAGGTGCCATCTGTGCACGTGCACAGTTGGGGTCTCCCATCTGTGCACTGTAACCGCTGCTAGGGTACCATCTATGCACGTCGACATTTCGACGTGCACATTTGGGAGTCTCCCATCTGTGCACGATAAGGGCATGTGATACTTAGAAAATGATCGATTTTAGCAGTGTTCGGTTCCCCCGGCTTTTTTCCTACAATAATAAAGATTTTGCCTTAAAAATTTGGGAAATGATAGCGAACATGCTAACGGACGTCCCCGAACTCTTCTTTTGTAGAATGATTTGAAAAAATTCAATTTTGCTAAATTTTATTCATGTGTGTGTATTTTGAGGTTATGTGTACTGACAGCATCGTGCACAAACAAAAAATTTTTATTAAGCAAAATAATTTTTTTTTGTTATAATCCCTCAAAAAAGATTTCGAGGACGTCCGTTATATTATTCTATACCATCTCCGAATTCAGTTTTGAAATTTTTTAATTTTTGTGGACAAAAACCCGGGGGAACTGAACCTGATTTACCACAGGCCGGAGTATCACATGCCCTTAATTGTTGCTAGGGTACCATCTCTGCACGCCAAATTTGGCGCGTGCACAGATTTCCCGGTGTACAGTTGTGCCTATAGCCAACAACGTGCACAGTTGTACCAGTGTCCACTGACGTGCACAGATGGGCGCGTGCACAGTTGCTCCGTGCACAGTTTTCCGTCACTCGTCGCTGATCAGCTAAATACACTTATAGTAAAAACTGACTTTTTCCAAGTTATTTGAAAAATAAAGGGAGTCCAGCTGGTGGCTGACCGGTCTCCAACTAATGGCTGACCAGCCTATAACTGGCGACTAACCAGACGGCCTGGCCTGGGGCTGGCGAAAGAAAAACCTTACACATTTGGGCACCCCCAGGCCAGACCATCTGGCGATCGTCAAAACTGAAAACCAGACAATCTGGTTTGGGCCGGGCAAGGGCCAGGAGATTTTTCCACGCCGGTTGTGTTTACCCAGCATAACTCAGGATAACTTACAGTTTTTCAAACTTGACCTTTTTGAAAATGTTAGAACAAAAGTACGAAAGTGATTTATATTGATTCATTATATGTATAACAAAATGAAAAATTTGTTTGACTAAAAATTTCAAGATTTCGGCCGAAAAAAAACCTTGAGATTCGGCCAATTCGCTTCCGGCAATCCTCGGGGCGTTAGCTATGAAATTCATCGGTCGCGAGCGACGCTATAAAGTGGGGGTAGCTCTCGAGCGAGAAACCAGGCAAGCTGCAATGCTCGGAGCGGCAATGCTCGGAGTTTGGACTTTATCACCATTTCTATGCATGTATTGTAAAAACATAATTCGACCACATAATTTGATCACCCTGATGGATGTTGCTTTTGTATTGGCCCTTTCAGGTGGAAGAATCATACATGGTCGGAAATATTGTATATAATTTGTATTTGGCTTAAACACTGTTAGAAATGTTTGCAATTTTGGTATACGTGGGCATATTAAATTTCCTATATGTTTACTAAATTCATTACACTTTGTGATTTTAGTATACTTACACTAAATTTCTTTTATGAAGTTATATGTATACTAGATTTATTAAGTGTACTGTGAGTTCCTTTTACGTACATGAATTTTATAGTTTCTGTGTACTAAAATTCATATACGTGTTTGCTATTTTCAGCTGCGCAAGCGCGTTTCGATTTACGCGAGTCGGGCAACGTGGCCGGTGGTAGGCTCGTATGCCGCTGCATTTGTTTGAGTCGGCTGTTTTCTCCGACGATCTACGAAGTCCTCTCTTTGAAAGGTATCTTCAATTCATTAACGTAAGTGTAGCTTAACGATATGATTATTTAAAAATTAAAACTTTTTTCTTCGATTTCATTTTTCATCTGATCATGTTTACAGATGATGAAGACGGAACCCACGCGAACAGGAACGCGTATACTGAATTTTGTATACAATACATGTATACTAAGTTTCATGTGCATGCTACTAAATTCAGTATATGCATATACTGAATTTACTGCAGGCTGGTATATTAAATTTCATTTCATGTTGTGCATTCTTGCTTTCATTACATATATACTAAATCTAGTACAGATTTTTCTAACAGTGTAAGTATCATTAAAATTTTTAAAGCTTTTTAAAAGTGTTAAGAAAAAGGATTTTCAGGGTCGTAATTCTGCACCTGAAGGAGGATACATACATTACTGAGAATTATCGGCAAGGGAGTCATGTAAGAAAATAGGTATAAAAACTTAAAACGTGTATGCGCAAATCCTGTATTTTCTCAAACATGGGATTGTATGGTATTCGAAAGAAAAAAATTGCAGTTTCCGTAAAGCCATCGCAAACATCCATCAAGTATAGCATTTTTCCAATAATGGTAGTACGAAAAATTTTACTTTTATCTAAATCAATCATTTTGTTTTAGAGAACGATAAAAGACATGTTCATTGCGTCACGCTGAGAAGGATGATCTTTGATCATGGTGAATGCTTTTTTGTGCATATTGTATTAAATCAATAACCATTGGCGAAGATTAGGTATATCTACTCATGATTTTATCACTTTTTTATAATAAATTGTTAAGTTTGATTTTTTTTCTTCAAAGGTGACAAGTATCGGATATGAAATTTGATATTCGCATTATACACAAGGAATTCTCTTATTCTAAATTTTAATTTAAAATTGGAAAACGTATATAAAATAATTTGATATTTCAAAGATTTCGCTTGAATAAAATGTATCTCTGAGAATTCCAACCGTTGTCATATTTACTTTTATCTTTCGAAGGAAAAAGTGGAAAGGATTGTGCGAATGCCTGCATCGACTTTTTATTTTCATGTTCTGTGCAGCCAACTGTCATTTTAAAGAATCTTGAGTTTTTCGAAGAGGTTGAAGGTGTCAGGTAAAGCGGAAAACGCATCGTTCGAACGTTGCGTCGTGCTTAAAAGCCCAGAGTTCTCTTTCACGATCCATTTCCACTAAATAATTCAGAGGCACCTTGCTTACACGATAAAATCTTCACCCTCCGGCTTCCCAGAGGTGACTTTATTACCCTTTCACACTCCCCTTCTTGCAGGTCCTTTCGTCGATTACTCTTCAAGTGTGAGCGTTTCGGTAAATCTCTCGGATCCAAAGAGCAAATGCCCTTACGGTCATTGACTTTTCAAGGAATCGCGTTTTTCAGTTCTGCTTCCTTTTCATCAGTATCATCTTTAGAAAACTCATGATGGAATTTTTCGTTCAGTTTTTGGAATACTATTTTTATGAAGACAGTGACAAAATATGAAGGTTCTTATAACTAAGTGTTGACATTTAAATATGTTCAATATATAAAATACTTGTTTAGAAGTAATACTTATATAGAAAAAGAAACATTTGGCTGTTGGAAAATCACTTGTGATAGCTTCATGTATGTCAATCAGCTCATAGCTCATACTTGGAAATTCAGGTCGATTAAATAAAGTGATCTAAGCATTGGTCCCGCTTTGTGTACGCTGTACGCATATGTGGAGAATATCTTATGAACTTGCAGTGAGACAATTCCAGGTCAAGCTAAATGGATTGGATTTGCCCACGGTATTATATCTCCTATATGTGTTCCGTCGAGGGCAAACCTATATGACATAGTCCAGCCACTCTGGACTAGGGAAAATAAAATCTTCTTTTTCAAAAAATCAAGATCCCTATTTGAGCATTTGGGAAAAAGAATTGTCAAAATGGTTCAAATTAAAAAAACGAAGTTTGAGGCCGATAGTTCATTACTTCTGAAGTATTACCTCAAAACATATTCAAGAGTGCAAAATCACTTAACTCATAAAAAGTACCCTCAAAAATGAAAGTAAAATTTTCGTCAAAGCGTTTCAAAATTATATTTTTCTTTTCCTGGAAATTTCACTTTTCAAAATCAGTTTTAAAATTATTTGAAAGCTCAGTATCACGTACTGAATTGTTTTGATCAACTGACAGTATTCTCTTATTTTTTGAAAATTCAGTGAAATGTGAAATATCGTTTTAAAAAATTTTGACTAACCTTGACATTCTGTATACGTAATGTAAGGATGAATACAATTTTTAAACGTTTTATAATCGATTAAAGACCAGGACTACGCATTACTACCCATGGTTTACCAGCCGGGTTTTGCTTGCAGAATACGTATGTATAGACTTAACTGATATTGGATGGGTGCCAGCATAATGGGTACCGCCTTGAAATAGAATTCAATCCGATTTTGACTTTATGGCAGGCCTTCGATTGGTGACTAGGTGTTGATCCATATTCATTTGACATTTTCACTTGTATTTCCTCCTATTATTTATTTTCTCTCCCATTACGCAAACATTACATTTCATCTTTTAATTCTTCAAGCACAATCCATTTCTTACTGTTATTCCAGGCACTGTCTGGTATTATGGAATTTTTCGTAAAATTGCCCAATCAAGTATAACGCTAGGGCTAGTATTACGACAATTTCCGTGACCCGAACGAGCTGAAAGTGGGTTAGGTGTAAGGAAAATTGCGTAATACTAGATAGCACTTTTCTTTATATAAGTATTCTCAACGTTGAATAAACTCAAGAATAATTTGTATTTTTATATTTGTACTAAAATTGTCATGAAGGAAAGAAGGTATATTTATCAGTCGAAATCGAATTGCATGAAGGACATGCAATACTTTCCCGATTTCTCGCTTATCGACATTTTTTTCAAACAACTTAACGTACACAAAAAATACATACTTATAATATGAAATTACTGAGTAGATTATCCGATAATAGAACTACGAAATATAATTCTGAAATATTAATTCATATGTGCTTTATGATGTTCATATAGTTGTTGAATAATTAACGACTGCTGTTTGCCTTTCTTTTTATTTTGGGTCCAGTAACGTAAATCCTAATTTTTACATCTTTTGAATAGCCGTGTTTCAAATTATTATACTTAAAAATGATTAGATAATATAGTGATAAATTCAAATGTTATACATAATTTAAATCTACTAATAATCTGGCGGCTTATTCGGCTAATATCCACATAAGATTATTGTGCGTACCGTCAGTTGGGGCAACTTCGGATAGCAGGCTGACTTTGGAAATTCCGAAATTGATAGTTTAAATTACTCAAGGTGGTCGGTTTTAACCAAAATATGGAACCATTCAAGGCTTGAACTGATTCCAAGTTCTTGGAACAGTTTTAAGTAATTTATGCGAGAAGTGTAGGGAATTTAGGGTTGTCCGAATTTATTCCACATTTCCTAAGTTATCGTATTTGACGGTACAAATTAAAAATATTACACTTTCAATGATATTGAAAGAATTCGATGTTCTCCTTTGTTTCTCGATTTGAAAAAACAAACATTCGTGCCGTTTTGCACCTTACACGGGGCAAAACGAGTTGTTTGTTTATTCTCAAGGCAATTTCGTTGTTTCTAACATTCTGAAAATATACCTCTCAGGTATCAGGCGTACTATCGCACAGTAAATGACGTCTTCCCTCGCAGGCCGCAGAAGGAGATTACGGCCAGGCTAGGGTGGACGGAGCGATCCGTATGAGGTCGTCAGTTATAGATGCACAGATTCGAGCACTGTTCTGGCGTATTGTGTGTGTGTGTGTGTTCATTAATATAAATCGACCAGCGCGATCATTGCGCGCGAGTCCCCGTAGGTCAAGCGTAAGGAGGTCGTTGACTCATTTTCGAGTCTACGTAAAAACTTCGACCTCCAAGACTAGTCCCCTCAATATGGGACCTCTACCTTAGTACCTTACCAGTCTCTTCTGAGGAGACATAGAAAATTTTCCATTAGTACCGGGTCAGGGATCGAAATCCAGTCCTCTTTCATAGAAGTCTGGCGCGTTATCGTCTGAGCCACCGAGGCTTCAAACCTCGGAAACTTGGAAAGGTCGATAAGAGTGACCGAACTTGCGCTTGGATTCTTCGTAATTGCAGAGGATTTATTATTATTTTAAAAAAATTGAAGATTAATTCTAGCCATTTCAAACATTCATCTCCGAAAAAATATGCTGGAACAGAAAATCTAAAAACGCGTGGGTGTGCTTCAGTACTTGACCTCCTGGAAAAAGGTACTAAGGAGTTGACCCAGGGAGGTATTTGTCAATCCCATTTTGATCTCTTGCTCATAAACCTGTGATTCCTGTTAACGAAATGAGGTTAGATATTACTCTGTCCGGTAGAGGAAAATATCATGCCTGAAGGGAAAATTAAAATCCAGCAAAATATGCCGGAAGAGCATACACATTGTATATAGTACATTACAAATATAAATGAGATAATAAGAACACAGATAAAACAGAAGAGAATTTTTGTTTCAGATAATTTTCAAGTAGATAACGTTGAATTTTTTCGCATCGAAACAAAGCAGGATTCAATGGAGTTGACATGGTAACTATTTCCCATGTGGTGGGTAAATCTTGACACGTGAAGTTAATTTTTGTTGCAGATAAAGATTACTCTGAAATTGCTGTAAAGATTACATTCTGTTTTTTCAGTGAAATTGTAAATCCTTCAAGTCCGTAATTGTTTATAATTTTGAAAGATTAGGAACTACAAATTGCTTTATTTATAGCGGTTTGAAATTTGAGATCATTTATATAAACCTGCCTAAAAATTCAAGAGTCTCAATTTTTAACAATTCACGTTGATCGTATGTTGCGCTGATTTATAGGCCTCGATGAGGATCAATCACATTTTCACTCAACATGATATTCAAAATTTTCTAACATTTTCTGCTGGCCCTAAAATGTTGAAAATATTTAATCTCCCTACAGAGTGACTATTTTGCGAAGAAAATGCACATGTTTAGGAATAGTCAAAAATTGGTTCAAAACATCTAAAAATTGTACAGGAATTTCTTGTAAGAACTCTTCAGGAGAACAATAGGTATAATTATTTCACTACATTCACAATATATAATTTAAAAATAATTATTTCTCTAATATTTTTTTTTATCAAATTGATATAAATAGGCGGTTTCGCGATGTAAAAAATATATCAGCATAATATAACGTAGAAAACATTCACGTAACTCTCCCCATCCTCTTTTCAAGTAACGCAACGTACTGTATTTACTTATCCCTCTTTCTCTGAATCGTTACGTAATTTTTGAACGACCCCTATTTAAAATGTTATAACTGAAAAAAAAACCGGGAGCCAACATCAACATTTTTGTACACTAAAAACAAATGTATAAATATTTGGGCCAACAATTTTAGTTAGGGATAATCTTCGGCAACCCGCATGGAAAAATCTTCTGGCGCTGACCGGGCCCAGACCAGGCCGTCTGCTTTCCAGTCTTAAAGCTGACCAAATGGTTTGGCCTGGGCTCGGTCAAATGTGTAGCGTTTTGTTTTTGGCTAGCCCGAGGCCAGACTGTATGGTCAGCCGCTGGTTATTGACTGATTAGCCACTCGTTGGAGGGCGGTCAGCCACTGCCTGGCTGGACTCCCTTCATTTTTTAATGACTTGGAAAAAAATAATTTTCCACTTTAAGCGTATTTAGCTGATCAGCACCAAACCTGGACTAGACCAGGCTGTCAAGGTGATAAGAATAAACGTCTTGGTTTGATAGTGTGAATTTATTTTTTTTTTTCACTTTAGACATCCTATAACATTTCAGAAATATGTTTGAAAAAATAGAATAGAATTTTTTGTTCTAGGCTCGCAGATCAGCATCAGTCTTAAGCCAGACCAGATGTGCCAGACATAACTTGGAGCTTTCATTGTCCTTGAATGACTGAGCAGCGCCAGTTCTGGGCCTGACCAGACATTACAGACTAGACGATCTAGTTGAAGTCGAACCTGAGCAAGACCAGCGCCAGACCTGGGCTTGATCAGATCTTCCAGTCTAGATAGTCTAGATAAAGCTAAACCCGGGCCAGGCCTGACACCAAACTACTCCTATTCCTGTATTTTTTAGCGCAATTAACTATGAAGCCATTGATAGGAACTTTTTCTGGGTAAGGTCATAAGCGGATTCAAAGTGATTTTGCATACATACATTCTCATTAAAGAAGCAAACGTGTAGAAAATTTACGTCTGGAATCATAAGAGTTATTGTCGTAAATTATTTGAAATGCTTGAAAACTTTATGTTATCAAAACAAAATATAAAGGTTCATCGTGAATCTTCATGTTCCCCTCTCCAACCTTTTAAGTTAAATTTTTTCTCCGATTTAATTGCATAAACGCCAAAAAGAGAACACGAAACATACAAAAATAATATTTCTACAGACTTCACAGACCAAAACGCTCTGAAAACAGGAGAATTGGGGTAAAATTTCACATAAGTAGGGGATCAAATTCTTTTAAATAAAATCATCAGGTAGGTACTATTATTATTATCTATTATCTATCATTAGCATCTATTGTCTTGTTCGGCTTGTTCATTTAAGTCTAGTAGCACTGCAGTTGAACCCTATTACACTATGCCTTTTTATTTTAAAACCCCGGTGAAATAGAGGCCTATACGCACGGGTCACCCTCGATGTCGAAGTACCATTCAAGTTCTTTTAGCATGAGCAGTGACGGATCTGTCGAACAGGCAACGTAGGAAGCTGCCTGGGGCGTCAACTTTTGAGGGGCAGCAAAATTGAAATTGCGAGTGAAAATGTTTATTTATAATTTGTAATTGATTATATAATTTGGTAATGAAAAAGTGGCTTATTAATACTATCCTCTTATCAATATTGTCCGCTCCTGATGAACGCTCATTTAATTATTCGAAAAAATTATGGAGGGGGGCGGCGGAAATTTCGCAACTGCCTCGGGCGGCGAATTGTCTTAATCCGCCACTGAGCATAAATACATATACAGCTAGACGACTCAACTTCACTGGGTATCCACTAGCCGGCCTATGAAAATTTTTCTTTTACTAATGTGGACTTAGAATCACGGTATGAATTCAATCATAACCAGTGATAACATACGACTGCATCCGACTTTATTATATGGATAATTGTCAAATTGAAGGCAAACTTGAAGTCCAAGTAATATAACATTAACTTAGAAACTGGTATTGATTTTTTTTTTTTTAATAAACACCTACTTATTATCATCCTCTACAAAATGGTCAGTTCTTTTTTTTAATTTCTGTTCCTATTTACTTTAATTTAATATAAGAACACCCCAAACTTTATTACCGTACGGCGGCGGCGTCCCAACCTCAGTTTGCAGTAACCTGAAAAATGCTTAAGGTATCAAGTTTGTAAACTTTATATGAACATCAATAGATTTAGATTTTTATCTTTTCAGCCGTCATTAACGTACGTCTTTTTTTCTAGTAAAATATTGTAGTTACAGTTGAGTGATAAATACAGAAATATTAAGCGTATTGTTTAATACATGATTCTATAAATTTGAGCTTGACATATTAACTCTTTTTTTTGTGAATCTGATATTAAAACTGATAAGTGCATTTTGACAACAAAAACGTCATTCATTCCCTTACGTGCGTTGAAAACCAGTTTCGGAGTGAAAAAAAAATTATAAAAACCATTCCGTTACTTTTTCTCTTTTTATTATTAAAATCTGTCATTCTTTTATAAATATTAAAAAAGGCTAAACATAATCATTTTTCTCGCATTATTACCGTACTGTACAATAGAAGAGCGTACGACTGCTTACATGCGCGTGCGCGTGGATCGGGTGGGCGGGTTTGTTCACTGTTTCCTAACCTTTATTTATAAACATGCAAATCTCAAGAAGTGAGCTGAATAAGTAAATTAGAAGGAAAGATATGTGTTGGAAATTATATTACAGCACAGGTAGGTAGATTTTTTATTACAGCTAAAAGGTGCTGAGATTCTAATATGAAAATTTTGGGAAATAAACAATTTTATGTAGTTTTCCTTACAACTGTTGAATTTTCATGAGTTCATATTTTTAATTTTGATAAAAATGGAAGCATAATTTATTGCTTACATTGGAAAGACTGCATACTTTCCGTAAATCATGTACCAATTTCATTATTATGTATTTCTAACGGTATTTCTTATTTTCATAACTGCCCCTTTTGGATTAAAAATTTTTAGATGTGATGAGATCAATCATTTCCGTTATGAAATATTTAATTCCTAATAGTAATGTGATTGCCACTGTAGGTGCTAAAATTTGCCTGCAATATGACAATTACCCATATATACTCACCTTTGCCTGGATGTTTGGCCAGGATAGAGAAAAACTGCAGAAAACCATCTCTCGAGTTCCGCCGGTTTTTCGACAGTCGAGTTTGATGTCAGACAACTGACCCTACTCATCAAATGCAGTAAGTACCATATTAAATTCAATATGAAAGGCTTGAGATTTCAAGTCGAAATATATTACATTTTCAACAACCATGAAATGTAATTTTTCAACCAAATAGTTTAATTTTCAACATGCGAACAAATGAATATTAGACTAAACAGTTGAATTCACAATGGAATAGTAAAATTAAGAACCCACAAAAATGAATCCCTAACCAATTGGTCGAATTCTTAAAAAAAAAATGAATTTTCAACCAATTGATCGAATTCTTCAAGAAGAATGATCCAACTTCAACCAAAAACAATTGCATTTTGAACCAAATAGTTGAATTTTCGAATCAAGAGGATAAATTTTTTAGAAGACAGTGCTGAATTTTCAATGCAAAAGGACGAATTTTCTATCTGAAAAGACGATTGCTCAACAAAGTATTGAATTTTTGACAAAAAAAAATCTTTTCAATGAAATAGTTGAATTTCGTTTCTGGGAGATGGATCTTCAAATCATAAAATTAATTTTAACCAACTAGTTCAAATTTCAACCAAGTAGTTGAATTTTCAATAAAAAAATTAATTTTCTATCAAGAAAGGTGAATTTGCAACAAAATACATCCATTTTCCACCCAATAGTTGAATTTTCGTGTAAAAAAAGATCAATTTTCAACCAAAAATGGAACAGTTAATCTTTCAGCTCAAAAAAAATGTTAACTAAAAAAAACTAATTTTCAACCGAAATAGATAAATCTTCAACCAAACAATAGCATTTTTAACCAAAAAAGATTAATTCCGATCCAAAAATATAATAGAGTTTTCAATGAAAAAGAATTAGCTTCAAAAGAAAAGTAATTGGATTTTCATATTGAGTTCTAATAATTCAGTTCGCATTTAAGTGGAAAAACGAGAAGATGGGAAAATTTCTTGAAAACAGGAGGAAAAAGAGGAATTCTTTGAAAAAGGGGGAAAAGACGGAATATGAGAAAAATGTGATGTTTGTATTAATATGCTTCACTTGTAAAATTAAATTAGTAATTTCCATTTTTTTCGAAAATTTCAAAAAAATTGTATTCATTTTTATATCTTTCGCCTGTGATGTCACATTCTACGTTAATCCCTTCCTCTCTACGTCACAAATTGTGACAAAACCTGCTCCCTCCCTTCCTTGTAGTACGACGTAATTCTTCAATGGTTCCTGGAGGAATAAGTGATGCGGATATAAAAATGAAAATAATGTTGAAAGATTTCTTATGGCACATTAGGGAGATGTTGCGAACTAAGAAAATTCGTATTCACTAGAGAACAGTATTATTGAGAAGAAAAGGGTGAAAGGCGTAGACGAGGCGTATCGAATGTCACCTCAAAGTGTCTCGGAGAAAGGCAGGCTCCCTATATGATCGATATATATCACCGCTCTGCTCCTTTTATCATCCTTTTCACGTATTGATCCCGCCGTTTCTATAGACAGGACTTGTGTATCGAAGGCTCAAATGAGAACCCGCTGTTGAAGTCTGCCAGAATACCGACTACGGAGTAAGCTCACAGCAGGTACATACATGTAATCCGGTTCAGAAAGTTGTCAGCGTCCCTGTCCTAATTATAAGTTGCTTAATTGACAAATCCCGCGTGAGGGATCCTGCGCTCTACGTGAGCGGCGTTATTAGTCAGATAATTGATTCGCACGAGTATTAACATAGAAAGTGTGACGCGTCTTGTGACAATCGCCAGCAACTACGAGGTTTAGTTGT
This sequence comes from Andricus quercusramuli, assembly GCA_932178445.1. Classification (NCBI taxonomy): domain Eukaryota; kingdom Metazoa; phylum Arthropoda; class Insecta; order Hymenoptera; family Cynipidae; genus Andricus; species Andricus quercusramuli. Next base: position 81,996 of record CAKNXH010059936.1, on the reverse strand, counting down.
TATTTCAAATGCAGCCAATGTCATTTTAATTGACAACGTGCCTCACAACACAGACAAGAAATTACCTCTGAAATTACGATTCCATTTTTTATGGCAAACAGGCTTTATGGCTGAATCTGGCAAAAATTACCTTGACTTTACTAAGCATTTGTACAGAAGTAGACAGTTTTAAAAATAGGCCTTGGCTACATGTACCGAAATTTCGGTAAAATAGCTGGATTTTTTCAGTACGATTTTAAGTGGGGAAGGGGTTATTTTCACCGAAATTTCGGTACGAATAGTCGCATTTTCTCAGTAAAAGTGGACACTTTATTGAAAATATGTACGCTCATGATAAATATTGCTAAGTGTCTCAACTAGAACATCCGCACAGTCAGCCTCAATTATTTTCAACCTAAAAGCACCCTACTTTTCTTTACAGAATACCCTTTTCTCATGATTTTAAAGTATTTCGTACTCACAACAAAAATAAAGTATTGAGACCTTTATTGAAATAAGTAAAATCCAAATTTAAGAAATTTTCTTTTTCATTGTAAATTATTGTTCAGGAACTATTATTGTACATTAAAAATAGCGTGAAAAATTATGATAAAAGAATGAGATTAATTGAAAACTGGGCGCATTTATGGAAGTTTTTGTATAGCAGAAAATGGTTTTCTGTCACGAATGTCATTGAAACGCTTTTGCGCTCGACTTTTCTTTATTTTGTATCACTTATGAATAGTTTTTAAACAGTTTAAATATTCAAAGAAAAAAGTATCAAACCCTTTTTGAAATAGGTACAGTCAAACCTCGTTTATCGGGACACTCATTTATCGTGATCTTCACTTATCGGGATCTTGTAACCTCGTTTATCGGGACATACTGTTCCCCTTCCAACCACCACTCCTTATACATAAGCACTTGAAGTGGGGTAAGGTGAGAGCGTGGTGGGAGTGGCGGGAATTTAAAATTCTTTTTGATCATTTGCGATCAAATCTGACATAACCCGTAAATAACAACACAGCAAGGTGTCATGGCAACCCGTCTTGAGGCTGGGGGTAGTAGTGGGAGACCCCTCCGAATCCCGATAAACGAGGTGTTTAAATTTCGAGGGCGTCCCGATAAACGAGGTTTGACTGTAAAATTGAATTATTTGTTTTACATATTTGAAATTATTGTTTAGAAAATGTTATTCCGCATTTACAATTGAGTAGAAAGGTATTATTATAAAAAAATTTGGTAAATTGAAAATTATGCATTTTATGGAGGTTTTTATGTATCATGGTAAGTAGGCAATATAAGATTTTGTATTGTAATTTGTAAATAAAAATGAAGGGTAGCAATGCAAAAGGAGGCAAGCGCCAAATTTCCGAAATCGGGTTTATTAGCTCAAAAAATCAGATAAATTCTATTACACATGCCTGCCAAAGGATTTTTTTGGGGCATCATTTTTAAAAATTTGTGTTCTTGTGTTCACAGTCCGAGAAGCTTTTCTAACCACAAAGTGAAGAATCAAATTTCATTTTTCTCGACACTGGCTAATTATTTTTAATTACTATTGGGTCCCTTCCGTTCAGCACTGAATAACGCAATTCCTCATTTTTTGGAAATATGCAAAATTATTACTGCTATCGTCATTATTTTGAAGCTGAAATGTCAGTTTTACACCATTTCGAAGTCATAATTTGATTTTCAAATTTCGCGAAACTGCATGATTTTTTTCAAACAAACTTTTTGGAAATCAATTCGTCCATTCAATAGCTAGAATTCAAATTTTTAGTTTTTTCTTAAACTGCAAATTGACTCCACAATTAATGTTGAAAGATGTTAAAAGTCGATACGGACCCAAAATCTAACCTCGAAACATGACCTGTTTCATTCAATTTCTCGAAACGGGATAGCTTTTTGTCGAGGGGTTGACAACTTGACCGACTGGGTGTACACCTACTTCTGACTTCAAGAGACTTCAGGATATTTCAGTGACTTCAGAAGATTTCACTGACTTCAGGAGATTTCAAGTGACTTCAGGAGAATTCAAGTGACTTCATGCGAATTCACGTGACTTCAAGTGACTTCACGTGACTTCATGTGAATTCAAATGACTTCAGATATTTCAGGAGATTTCAAGTG
>CAKNXH010059936.1:48289-77660 GCA_932178445.1 Andricus quercusramuli | reverse complement strand
CCCCCCCCCCCCCAAGCTGTCCACGTGGTATATGGGTGACCCCAAATGAATTTAGGTGATTTCAAGTGACTTCACATGAATTCACGTGACTTCATGTGAATTCAAATGACTTAAGATATTTCAGGAGATTTCAACTGAATTCAAGTGATTTCAAGTGAATTCAAGTGACTTCAAGTGAATTCATGTGACTTCAAGTGAATTCAAGTGACTTCAAGTGAATTCAAGTGAATTCAGATATTTCAGGAGATTTCAAGTGACTTCAACTGAATTCAAGTGAATTCAAGTGACTTCAAGTGAATTCATGTGACTTCAAGTGAATTCAAGTGACTTTAAGTTAATTCAAGTGAATTCAGAGATTTCAGGAGATTTCAAGTGACTTCAACTGAATTCAAGTGACTTCAAGTGAATTCAAGTGAATTCAAGTGACTTCAAGTGAATTCAAGTGACTTCAAGTGAATTCAAGTGAATTCAAGTGAATTCAAGTGACTTCAAGTGAATTAAGATATTTCAGGAGATTACAAGTGACTTCAACTGAATTCAAGTGAATTCAAGTGACTTCAACTGAATTTAAGTGACTTCAAGTGAATTCAACTGACTTCACGTGAATTCACGTGACTTCAAGTGAATTCAAGTGACTTGAAGTGAATTCAGATATTTCAGGAGATTTCAAGTGACTTCAAGTGAATTCAAGTGAATTCAGATATTTCAGGAGATTTCAAGTGACTTCAACTGAATTCAAGTGACTTCAAGTGAATTCAAGTGAAATCAAGTGACTTCATGTGAATTCATGTGACTTCAAGTGAATTCAAGTGACTTCAAATGAATTCAAGTGAATTCAGATATTTCAGGAGATTACAAGTGACTTCAACTGAATTCAAGTGAATTCAAGTGACTTCAACTGAATTTAAGTGACTTCAAGTGAATTGAACTGACTTCACGTGAATTCACGTGACTTCAAGTGAATTCAAGTGACTTGAAGTGAATTCAGATATTTCAGGAGATTTCAAGTGAATTCAAGTGAATTCAAGTGACTTCAAGTGACTTCAAGTGAATTCATGTGACTTCAAGTGAATTCAAGTGACTTCAAGTGAATTCAAGTGACTACAAGTGAATTCAGATATTTCAGGAGATTTCAAGTGACTTCAACTGAATTCAAGTGAATTCAAGTGACTTCAACTGAATTTAAGTGACTTCAAGTGAATTCAACTGACTTCAAGTGAATTCACGTGACTTCAAGTGAATTCAAGTGACTTCAAGTGAATTCAGATATTTCAGGAGATTTCAAGTGACTTCAACTGAAATCATGTGACTTCAAGTGAATTCATGTGACTTCAAGTGAATTCAAGTGACTTCAAGTGACTTCAGATATTTCAGGAGACTTCAGGAGATTTCATTACAAGTGTACACCTGACTTCACGAGTTGTCAACCCCTCGCTTTTTGTGAGCAAACTTTTTTTGGTTCGATAGATCATGAAAGTATCTCGAAAGTACTTCCTTATTTTTTTCTTAAATGGTCCCGCTAAATTTACAACATGTTTTTAGTCTCTCCTGAAAAAAGTGAAAAATGGCGCTTGACTCCTTTTGCATTTCTACCCTTCAAATATTATTCGACACATGAGGACTCGCGGGCCGGTGGTCCCTGCTCGTGTGAAGGTACAGAGCAAACCTCCCATGTGTAAATCAAAATGACAAATTACCTAAGTGAAGAGAATAAATGTGACAATAAAATGATAGCAGGAATCACTGAAAATAATCTTTACCCTAATCTTATTCAGAATACTACGCTGAAAAGTGAAAAACCGCTCTCTATGAAAAGTTCAACATTTATAATGTGCTTTTCTTTAGTATAGCTTAGATATTTTTGGCCTTAAATGATTAAAATCGTCCTTGTACAAGATAAATGAAGGGTAGAAATGCAAAAGGAGTCAAGCGCCATTTTTCGCTTTTTTCAGGAGAGACTAAAAACATGTTGTAAATTCAGCGGGACCATTTAAGAAAAAAATAAGAAAGTACTTTCGAGATACTTTCATGCTCTATCGAACTAAAAAAAGTTTGCTCACAAAAAGCTATCCGGTTTCGAGAAGTTGAATGAAACAGGTCACGTTTCGAGGTTAGATTTTGGGTCCGTATCGACTTTTAACATTTTTCAACATTAGTTGTGGAGTCAATTTGCAGTTTAAGAAAAAACTAAAAATTTTAATTCTAACTATTGAATGAACGAATTGATTTCCAAAAAGTTTGTTTTAAAAAAATCATGCAGTTTCGCGAAATTTGAAAATCCAATTATGGTTTCGAAATGGTGTAAAACTGACATTTAAACTTCAAAATAATGACGATAGCAGTAATCATTTTGCATATTTCCAAAAAATGAGGAATTGGGTTTTAGGTTGTTCAGTGCTGAACGGAAGGGACCCAATAGTAATTAAAAATAATTAGCCAGTGTAGAGAAAAATGAAATTTGATTTTTTACTTTGTGGTTAGAAAAGCTTCTCGGACTGTGAACACAAGAATACGAATTTTTAAAAATGATGCCCCAAAAAAATCCTTTGGCAGGCATGTGTAGCAGAATAATATTTGGCTTCTTTCACAGTTCGTCACATAATTTCCCATAAGAAAAGTCCTAGGATAACTACAAAATTGTGATTTAGATGCTTAAGATTTTTTCTAATGATTAAAAAACAATTTTAGATTCAGTTTTGGGTCTTTAAATCACGTTCAATAAAAAAAATGATAAAATACCGTCTTTTTGCAAAAAGTGTGTAACAGTTTTACTAGGATATCATGAAACTAGGCTGGGACTATTTTAAAAGTAATATAACGTCATGAAAACTACCTTAGAAGGCAATAACTACCCTCTGTACAGAATATAAATTTATATGTTGTTCCTTTTATTTTTGACGCAACTTTTGAGATGCTTAGATTTTCAAATGAATCTACATCACAACTTAGAACTAGAAACGCTTTATCTAACAGAACCATCTCTGAATATTAAAAAACATCAAAAAATGTGTTTCTTATGAATGACAGTAAGATAAAGAAAATGTTATTTTTTTTTAAATCCATCCTTCATTTAGGGTTGTTTTACCCTTCTAAGGACAGTACTCTGGAGTCTGTTAGTTTGTATTAGGTCTGATATTCCTTTTTAATGAGTCCTAGTTTTGAAGTAAAAGTAGTTTTGTATCACAAGCGCACATCTTAACTTTTAGAAGGTCATTTTTATTCATTTAAAGCCGAAAATATGTAAGAAATAAGAAAAAAGTACATTATAAATGTCCAAGCCCCTATAGAGGGTGGTTTTTTTAAAATACTTTTTAGAGTATTATTCTGAATAAAATTATAGTAAAATAATTTTTAGTAATTTCTATCATCATTATATTGCCATAGTTATTTTTTTAAAGAAGTCGTCTGTCATTTTTACAAAACAAAAATAATGATCACTTTTCATTCTGAAAGGCCCTCTATCACGGGCTAAATATTTTTTTTAACTTATAAAAAAATTGCCCAATTATTTTTACACCAAATGAAAGTAAATAGGTGAGTGAGACAAGAACAAAATCTGTTTTATTTTTTTTTATCCACCCTGCTGCAACTAGTACTTTATACTAGTGCATTTTGTATATACATTTTGAGAGAAAAAATGTGAAACTGAAAGTGGATTTTGTAATCTACGTGCACCTTTCTGTAGTTACTTTAGTCCCATTTTACTTATTACTTGTTACATCCAGTCCATATACTTAAAAGCTGATATTCGACGTAAGATGCTTGAAACAAAGTGCATTAGCAATCTGACGTGAGGTTGTGCAGCTGACGTACATAATAGTGTTATTTCAAGGATGGTTGATCTAACTAGCTGCGTCAAGGGAGTGGAAGCTGCGGGAAAGCGAATCCGGAGAACGGGTGAACCGATGGGAAGTAGTGTTTGCTAGGAAATATCCGCCCCTCGTTAGGACGAGGATGCTCGAGTTTTCTCTCTAATAATGATGATTGAACTTCGACCTCGGCAATTTTCAAACTAAATATAGCTTTCATTCAGTGAATGGGGATACTAAAGGTCAAGTATAGAAAGGAAAAGCTAATGTCCCAATTTCTGCCCCTTAAAGTGCATTGAAAAAAAGATGATTTTTATGACTCATCCCCCCCTTTTTATTTTGTGCAACATGAATTCATAAAAGTCTTCAGATTTAAAGATACAAATTTTAATCGTGAAAAGTATGGTATCCAATTCATTTCAAATCAGGCTGGTTTCTGAGTCCATTCTTTCAGATGGAGAGCCAAATGGATCTTGAGTTTGGTGGTCGCGTGGACGCGCATGGATGTAATGTCACATTCGGCAATCTCCGCGGCGGCACCTTCGCAAAGCGTCGGAGATTGCCAAAGTTACGGTCGAGTGAACAGTGCAATCACGTGGCACGGGACTACGGGGGGGGGGGGTCGTCGGTCTACAGAACAAAACAAAGACGTAAGTGCCGAAATGAATGTTGAGGAAATAAGACAGGTAGATAATGAGTGGAACAATTTTCAAGATTGACTGTAAATAAATTATAAACGACGTTCTCATTCAAAGAAACAACGAACATTCTTCCTTTTCACTTTTAAAATTGTAAATTCCACATGGTAAATTCGGAAATAAATATGTGTATTAAAGTTTAATTTTCCCGCCTGATCCAGGCAGGCACCAATTTTTTTATATACTATTACTCATACAGTGATAAGATAAGATCTTATCGGCATACTGCGTATCAAGAATAATAAATGATCTCATTTTTATTTTATTTTTAATTTCTATACAGCTTTGAATAAATTTGATACTAAAGAAGGGCCCATAGGTCACTTAATACGAAATTGAATTCAAAATTAATTACCTTAAATTCAATATGCAATTTTGAATGAGAAAAACTCTATTTTCAGAAGAATGGGAAAAACTGCTTGTTATTAACTTTAACTCAATTTAGTCACTTTTAAAAAAATATTCAGGGAGTCGTTTACCCCATAACGTTTAAATTCTAGGCCTCAAACACTTTGTATTTTGCCCAGAAAATGCCCCGAAAATGCAAAATAGCAGTATTTTTTTTATTAATGTTATAAAAGGTCTTTTTTTTATTCTTTCAGTAGGCATTTTTATATTCGATGAGCGAAAAGTTTGCAAGAATTTTTGAAAGAATTTCCAATTATTTATACAATTATTATTTGTTACAAACATTTTTATTCCCCTGTAAATCATCCCGTGTGGAAATATTTTGTGGCAAAATTGGGGGCGCAAATCTGGCTTTGTTGAGTTAGTCTAATCTAGACAGTATAATAGGTTCCAATTCTGGTGCTATTTGACCTTCCATTTAATATAGTAAATTTCATAATGAGGGGAAAGTATGTCATTGTCAAATCAATTTAATTATTTAATCAATCATAATTCATTTCTAAGATACCATCAAAATTTTCCTACCAAATCCTGAAAAGTCCGTATTGGCTGGAATTAATGAAACAACTAATGAATGTTAGGGAAAATATTGTTGTTGAAGACATGTTTTTATTGCTCAATCAATTTCTTTTTCTTTAAAGTCTCCATGCCAGATCAAGAAACTTCATGACTTTCTTGAACCAATGATATAGTACTTAATGGCTGTCAAAAATAATATTATTTATTAAATAATATAATGTTAATGTTTTTGTCTACATGGTCTAAAATCATTTTTTTTAATATTGATTATTAATTTCATAAGCTGTGAAAAAATCTCTCTAACATTAAGCTACGAAGAGACGAGAGTATTTCCTTCACAACTCTTACCAGTTGAATTCCGACGTCGCTCATTATACTTGTAATATTAATTTTGATCATCTAATACATGGGATTGATTTTATTAATTATTATTGATGTTATAGTTTTCGACCACCGAAATGTAGTCAATAATATGATGTTAATGTTGTTTGTCTACATGGTCTAAAATCAATATTTATTTGAATATTGATTATTCATTTTATGAGTTGTGAAAAAAATCTCTCTAGCTCCGCTGGGATCCGAAACCAGGTCTTTCACACTTTCGCTCTGATGATCTGAAAGACCTGGGTTCGGATCCCAGCGGAGCTGGAGAGATTTTTTTCACAACTTATAAAATTAATGGTCAATATTCAAAAGAGATATTAATTTTAGACCATGTATACAAAAAACATTAACATGATATTATCTTCTAAATTTCGCTGGTGAAAAACCATAACATCAATTAATGAAATATTATTTATTATTCCTGACTCTCTCACGCTATGTTGGGCATTATTAGTATATTGTTTTATTCAGAATTTATACCTCAATCGTTCAAGCAATTACTACTTGTTTGAAGAATTTTTCTCATTTTATTATGAATACTTTCTTTTTTATTGTGATATTAATGAGGCAGTCAATTTGTTTATTCATATTATAATAACGAAAATTGTTTAAGCAAACAGTAATTGTTAGAACAATTGAGGTATAACTTCTTTATCATAAGCGACATGAGGTAGAGATTAGAAAAATTTGAATTTCTCCACCTTTCCAATTACAACAAAAAATATTACTCCAACAATTCATTATGTGTTTCATTAATTTCAAAAAATACGAACTGTTCATGATTTACAAGGAAAAACAAAAAATTCAAACAAATATAAATTTTTTGTACAATCAGAAAGTGCTTCAAACGAAAAATATTATTCTCAACATTCACTTACTCTGTGTCAATTGGGCCGTCAAATTTAAAACTGATGGGATGGAAATTATTCCTTAAACATTTTTTAAGTACTGACTGAGATTAAATTTCCAAAAAGTTAATAACAAGTAGTCCTTTTCCCCCTTTTTCCGAAAACTGAGATTTTCCCATTTAAAATTCCATGTTAATTTCATGAACCCCGGGAACCTCACAAAATGGGGGAAACTTTGCCCTCTAGAGAAAAACACAAATTTGCCATTTATTTTGAGAACACCCTATTCTACGTAGTAATTTTTTTTAAGTGATATTTTTATTGAAAAAGAACAAGAATTTTCAGTATGCTATAGCATTTTTAATACCTTATTATTTCTGAGCCACTCTTATACAATAAATAGTAGTTGTATTTTATGACTAAGCAATACATTTTGTTCCCCACACTATTTTCATTCTAACAGTCGCCCAAATTTATTACGAATATAACGTCTTCTAATTAAAAGTGTAATGTGATGTATATTATTATGTGCATGATAAGAAACACAACTAAGATTCTTATATACCTACCAAACCAGCTTAAGAAAAAAAGCTTTTGTGGAACTGGACGACTTACACGTATATATTTCACGAGACATATTTCAACACCCATATAGTTTTTATGCATCCAGTCAAAGCTCTAGTAATCTTGGGGGTAATAAGTCTCATTTTTTAACAAAATCAGAGTTTTTACAGACGTTGGATATTTAAATTCCAGGACATTTTCAGGTTCTCCAGGTTAACTTTTGAAAAATGTTCAGGATAAAACCTTTTAAAGAATTCTATAGTATTTAAAATAAGAACTGAAATCAGTTTCAAATCATTGTACTGTTTGCAATAATTTTCAGGGAAATTCTTGTATACTGCCAAAGGGAATCATTTACATGGCAGTTTTTTTAACTGTTGCTGAAGTTTTTTAATTCTTATAATAATAACATACAAAATTCTTCTTCGTAGCAGCGCGAAAGGTAGTAAAATTTTGCGTTTAATAAGCTCAAGTTGAAGGCAAAATGTTAATTTCATAAAAAGATATTGTGAAAAAACTTAAAATTGAGATGTTTTCGCAGAATTGAAATAACTCTTTATGTGAATAATAAACATTTTTTAAAGTTCTTGGGGTGTCATGGTTTCAAAAATGTGTAAATACTTACAAACCTTTTTTAAAATTATTATTTATTATATTTCAATCAATTTTAGTAATATTTATGAAAATATTATTGTATTGAATTTGTTTTCATTTATGTGGTAAGAACAATCATTATTCGTGACTATTTTGCACCAAGTTCGACCCTAAGTTAGAATATAGGGAAAAATTTCTAAAAACATCTTAAGAATTCAACAAAATGCTGTAGAGTCTCACCTTTAAAATTAGCTAAAGAACAGATCTTGATTATTACCAGAGTTATTCCAATTTTTCAAAAACATTTTAATTCGACCTCTTTTTGCAATATCTTTGTATTAAATTGATATTTTACCTTTATCTTAGGCTTATTAGATGCCGAATTTCATTACCTTTTACGCTACTATGTGGAAGAATTTTTATTTTAATATTATAAAAAATGAGGCACTTTAGCAAGAGCTCAATAAATAGGCGTTTAATTAATTTCCGCCAGTACTGTGCATAAAATTATTGATCAATGAAAAATCTGAAATATCTTTCGACCATTATTTAATTCTAAATAAAGTTTTTGAATACAGTAAAAAAATGATGAGTATGTGAAAATAAAAAAGTAGCAGGTGATATGCACTTACAGCGCTCATTCGAATCGTTATAACGTAATTTAGTATATTACTATGAATCTCAATTTCTTAAATGAGTAGAAAAGCTCGAATAATTATTAAAACTTAAAAAAAAATAGGAATAAAGATTTCTAGGCTCCTTTTCAAAATTTCAGGACTTATTCAGATTTTCAGGTTCTTCATAAAAATTCCAGGTCTTTTCGAGGTTCTGTAGCAACCCTAAAAATCCAGTTCAAAATTATCACGATCGAAAGAGATAAAAATGTTCATAAAAAGGAGCATGTTAATGAAAACAAGAAAGTTAACAATTAGCTGAAAGTCTGTAAAAAGAATGCTTAGTAAAGGAAAAGGAAACCTAAAGGATCCATTTAGAGCACGAAATTTGAGGATATAGATTTTATTCCACCGAAATTTTTATGCCATTTCAACGTGTTAACAGAGCTGGAAGATATTCCAGCTTAAGAATGTTCAAACATACAACGAGACCAACGATGCAAATATTCTATTCGTATATTCTATAGGACGTTCTGATATCGACTGGAAAATTGCAGGCTGTAAATTCGTTTAAAAATTTTCAACCAATTCCTAGTTCTTTTAATACTGATGAAAATCTTTTTATATTTTATATTAATTTTACGTTCAGACTTTTATTTTTCAGAGTGTAATAAATTATGAAATGTTTAATATAATTTCTAAGTCAGTATAAGTCTATAAGAGAGTCTCTAAAAGATAATTTTTTGTTACGAGCTGCCCTTTGAATTGTTGATCTGAAACATCAAAAACGTTATGAAACTGGCGTTTACTATATGGTTTCACGATTGGCTACAAGGGGGAACAAAATCCATAAACTATAAAATTTTTTAAGCTAGTTTGTAAACCGCGTTGAAATACAACTGTCATGAGCTACCGATTCTAAAATGTCATCACGTTCATGTGTATGAAGTATAAAGTTATTACAACGGATCCTAGCGTCAATCTTGATTGAAAATCTTTACTACAATAGCAGGTATCGAATTTTGTTTTACGATTCATTCTGAAGCGGTTGGGCGTTGTCCTCAGCAACAATTTAATTCGTATTTTCATATTAAATTAGTTTTCGGTCAAGGAAATTCTAATTATTTAGAAAGTGATTCTATCCTTGATTGTTAACGTTAAAGTTATATACCCACGTAAAGATAACAATCCTGAAAAATCGCTATAGAAGAAAAAACTCATTTCGTTACATAACGTTCCAAATATAAAAAGATAGTAAGGGGGCTAATTCTAAGGTGTATAATTGTAATTGTAATTGTAATTATAAGAGTGAGGTCAAACATGAGGAACAATTTTTCGGAGATCCTGAGCCAAGCTTTAAGAGTCGAAGGTCAAATTTGAGAGGTCAGAGGTTGAAGATAAGAGGATAAAGATATACTGAAATACATGATAAAAATTATTAAATTTTATTCTCTAATTGATCAATGATCACTGAGTTGTTTATTCTTAATTATTTTAAGGGAGCTTCTAAAATAAAATCCACTATAAAATTGTAAAGTTAACGGAAACTTGTTTCGAATGCAGATGGACTTGTACAAACGCCGCCTTCACTTTCGAACTTTAACGATTGAGTGCAAAACTAAAATCAACATTGATGTACCCTACTTCATTTTCGTCAGTCCATCACTATGCCGTTAAACTTACTGAACTCGGTGTTCTTAATGTAAATTATAGAGCGCTTGATTAATGCCGAATAATTAATTGGAGATTCATAAACTTCTCGCCATACAACAAGAACCTTCGCGAAAAGAAGCAGGAAGTGAGACTTGTTGAATGAAGTTCAATATTTAAACGTTTGGTGCTCGATTTCAGTGTAGACGGTAGACCTTCAAGATTTCAGGAAGTTAACGAGATGGACAAAATGAAAAAAATTATCCTATTCCATTATGTTCAAAATGTTAATTTTGTCAAAAGAAAAAATTGAATATCTTCAAAAGTAAATTCAAGTTTTTAACCCTAATTAGTCATATAGCCGAACTTCAGTAGAATCGCATAGTAGTCCCATTGGGTGGATTCTGCCCCAGCAATCAGTCCTGAAAATCTAAAAAAATTAATCATTCAAATATTTTTAGAAAATTGGTGAAATTAAGGTATTTAGGGACCACTCAGAGAAAAAGTAGTCTTGAAACAAAAGCATCGTCCTCTTGCCTGTTTTGTTTTGAACGACGTGAATTTATGTTTTCCACAAACAGAATTCTATGTCTGCAAGATTAGGTGAAGTTAGTCACATAAGGAAATTTTTTGCTGCAAAAGGATTCCTGTTGAGACAAATGAAAATCCTCTCAACCTTAAATTCATGGAGAATAGACATACGGAGATCAAAGTAATGCAACCGAAAATAAGCAAATTTTGTTGTATAAAAAGGTTTACAATACTGCCCGAGTTATGGCGCTAGTGCTGCACGTAGAAAAATGGCCGCCGTATATGTTGACATCTCACATTATTTACCAATGTGATTTTCATAGAAATGTATAAATTATTATTAAAACGCAGGAAACTTATTTGACTCATTTCGGAATATCAGTGATTCTATGTAATTGAAGTGATCCTGCACTGGACGTGGTAGGTACTTCAGATTTATTGCACAACCCAGTAAAAAAAACGAATTGGGACGAATTGAGAAGAATTCGCCAGGAGCCCCCGTGAATCTTGCTATGCGACAATCTCGAATTGGAGATGGTGATGAATTCGTGTAAATTCGTGAAAAGTAATAAAGTCTTCAAATATCCTAATCGCACGAATTCAGCGAAAATTTTGTAGGGGATCTAATTCATTTGAATGCATCAGCACGAATTATTTTCAGTGTCCGCTAATTCATTTTGATTTGCGAGATTTAAAGTCAAGCCCCAATTCGCCAGAATTTGCCAGCGCGAATACAGTTAAAGACTGGCCTATTCAATCGAATTCTTAAGCTATAACCAACGCGCTCGGTATAAAGGATCCGCTGCAAATAAATATCAATGAGTCCCGTAACTCAGTGGTCACCCTCTGGACTTCATACACTTGAGATCGCTGGTTCGAGTCTCGAGGCATGGAATTATTATTACTTTTTTGCGAAATGACCTCGACCACGAATTAAGGCGAATTGACACGCATTCAATTCGCTCTGGCTCAATTCGTTTCCATGAATCAGAAAGCAGAATTCGGGCAAATTTGAACATGTTAATTCACCGCAATCCTCCTGAATCAGTTTTTTTTACTGGGAAACGTGGAAAACAATAAGTATATAACTGATCAGTTTTTAATCTTGTACGCATACACATCACATAACTGATATCGGACTTCCACTTGAATATAACAGTTTTTACATTTCAATATTCTTTAAATGCTTCAACAAATTGTTTTAGCCATTAAGGAGTTTTGTATTTTTGTTTAGGGTTATATCACAGGTTATATTTACACGGACATTGACGGCGGCCATCGTTATGGGTACCACCCTAGCGCCGTGCTCGAGAAGATCTAGCATTTCGATGCGTTATTGTACATCCGACAGAAAAATGCTCGTTTTTGGTGAAGTTAATTTACAGGAATTTGGGCTCCTTATGTCTGTTCTCCATGCTTAAATTTAAAAGGAAATTCCATTCACGTCATGAAACATCCTTTTGTAATAAGAGGACAGTAAACTGAAAATTTTTGACTCACTTATGTGACTACTTTTTAAAGATTTACTCTGGGCATTGGATATATGCTTACTAGTTGGAAAAATGCATTTTCCTGTATAATTTTTCAATATATCATGATATTGAATAGCTTCTCGAACTGTTAAAAATTCATCAAATCTTTCTCTACTTTTTAATATTTAATTACACAGTGTTTTAATGTTTTTTTTTCAATGTCTTCGTGGATTTTTTATCGTAGTAAATTTCATATAAATGGCTTTCAAATATTATAAGACCTAAAATCAATATAAATTTTATCAGCATCTGGAAGCACGAGAAAAAAATAAAATATGCGTTTTCAATAAAAGCATTTAAATTATATGCATATTTTCAGGTATGACATATGAATAATATTAGTTTGGCCAAAAAGTAACCACATATTCCTAGATTCAAGGGAACACCCTTGAGTGTCATTTCTTTAAATTTTGTAAACTGGCCACTACTGTTCCAGAACCGAACAAACACCTTTAAATGTAAAAATATCATTTTTATGAAAATAGATTCAAAAAAAAAATTTCAATATTAAAAATAGTATTCTTTTCGAGGTTTTTTCAAAAAGGGCCCAACCAATTCTTATGACTTTAGGCTTGAAATATTCAGGAGGCATCCTCAAAACACGATCAGGAAGATCCGGGGATGTGCTGACTATTTTAACTTTTTTTTCAACAATTAGAAAAATATTTTTTCACCAAGTAACAAAATATGAGGAGATGAGATTTGAAAAAATCAACAAAGAATGTAGACAACCCTAATATATACATATTTCATTTATTTATATTTGATTTGATGATTATATATGATTTTGGTGTGTGTGTGGGAGTGGGCAATATATGTAACTTGTATTTTAAATATAGGTTTGCCTATAATATCACGGTGACAGAAAAATGACACCTTTCTTGGAAACGCCCATGTTTATATATATATATATATATATATACATATATATATATATATATATATATATACATATATAGGTTTCGGTTTCGATTTCGATTCCTTTGGAATAGAACTGAAGGGCCTATGACAAAGCCACTGAACGCGTCCTCGGGTTGCGGATAGAGGGTCCCTGTATCAAGGGCTTCTGCTGAATGAGGTTACAATAAATAATAAGCAGTCACGGACAATTGTCCAGGGATGGTCCCGAAGGAACAACCCTTAAGCGAAGGCGTAACAACCGTGCCCAAAGCTGAATGGCAACTGGGTAAGGTGTCTTAAACGGTGACTCTGGGATACCGGGCGACCTCTCAGAGTATCAGCCTTATCCTTGCACGCGGGGCTCTACAAGGTTGGACGAACCCTTTCCCTAGTTGCTCGTGGGAACAACAATGAAACCACCAAAACACCAAAATGTTGTAGATGCGGTTCAAAACGATCGAACAAGCAGAACACCCGACAATGGGTCGGCAAACAATTCCGATGATCCTAGAGTTCGGGATGCTGAAAATAATTCAGATGGAAACACGACGACGAACTGGCGAAACGCCCACATTGAGTGGACGGATGAACTCAAGGATGACGTGCTAGACTGCTTCGATGCCACCATTAGCCCTGTTCGCGGAGACTTTATGGCGCGTATGCACACTCTGTAGTGCCAGAAACACCCAAAGCTTCAGCACGGTTCGCATTAGTCTTTGCGAAATCAAGCCTACTACCTCCGGAAAAATAGATATGTACGCGGAGCGCTTCCCCAACCACTTCCCCAGCCACCCTACGTGGAGATATCTCGCAAGAGTCCGACCTCTGGATCATCAATTGCTCAGTTTATGGTGCTGCGAGAGCTTTGGCTAATTCAAATTAAAGGCTAAAACTGACGATGGATCAAAAGACCAAAAGACGCTTGCATCAACTGAACAAGAAGATTGGATGGGCAAGACAGAATGCGTCCCGTGTTCAATGTGTGATTGACTACATAACATCTGGTAGACCGTTCACGGGAAGGATTCGAAAGTTCGCCCAAGAACTAAGGATCTTGAATCACACACTAAACAAGTCAAAGCTGCTGTCAATCAAGCAGCATATTGTTGACAAAATACGGCTGTTATCTGACGCAAGGAGGAAAATACAAAAGAGAGAGAAATGGATCAGGGAAGATCAACAGTTTCTCGCTGACCCATCGCGCCTCTTCAGCGATCTCCCTGTTTATGTAAAAAATCCACCCAAGCCCAAGGAGGTAGAGACTTTTTGGAGAGAGGTGTACAAAATCCCGACAACACTAGAATTGTAAGAAGATACTGACAATATCATCTGCTTCAAGGAGTTTTGCGACAATCTCATAAAATCTGAGGAGGAATGTCCATCAATCATTGCCAAAGAGGTGAAAAAAGCACTTAGACGCACAAAGAACTTTTCCGCTGTTGGAACAGATTGTATCAAGAACTTCTGGCGGAAGAAGTTTACTTTTACACAGCAACATTTGTCCCGCATATTCATCTCATATTTAAAGTCGGAGACGCCCATTCCGCAGTGGCTGGTGTTAGGACGCACCATATTCCTGCCGAAAAAAGGCAACTTGTCCAACCCAGAGAATTACAGACCAATAACTTGTTTGAACAAACTGTATAAGATCTTTACAGCTGTCCTAAACAACAGGATTGTTCGAAGAATTGAGCCTGTATGGCGAGAGATGTAAGAACAACGTGGCTCGAAAAAAGGTGTAGCAGGCTGTCGAGAGAACCTGCTAATTGATAGGTGTGTCTGTAAAGACGCTGCAGCCATCAGCACGTCCTGTCGATGGCCTGGATTGACTACCGGAAAGCTTTCGATTCAACCTCTCATAGGCTTATAATCTGTCTGTTAGAAAGCTTGAAGGTGCACCCACACGTAGTGAGATGCATAGAAAGATTGATGCCTCTTTGGAAAACTAGTTTTACTATCTCATCTGGAAATTATCGTGTGACAATGAACGTCACCTTCGAGAGGAGCAACTTTCAGGGTGATACCATGAGCCCTTTGCTTTTTTGCATCACACTTCTGCCTCTATCGCTGGCACTACGAAATTCTCCTGGATTCCTCTGTGGCGACACTAATCAGCGCGAGCGTAAGGTCACTTATGTATTTTATATGGATGACCTGAAGATCTATGCCTCTGGCATCAAGGCGTCAAGGCGAACGCAGACTTCTGAATCGCCAGTGTATTCTTAACCGAATTGTTCTAAGTACAGCTAACATCGTTGCAAATGGCAGAGATCCTCTCCTAAAGATGGTCAGGAATCACGAGATGATTGGCGAAGGAGCGTTCCTTTACAAAGGCGCGGAGCAAGCAGCCGAGACCCTTGGCCTGAATTTTAACATCAGAAGTGAGGAAAGTGCATTACTCCATCTAGATGCTTCACTTCTAAATGCCGTGAAAGAAGTGAAGAAGTGAAGAAAGCAAAGGTAAAAAAATTTCATCCGCGTGCCAAAAATATGCCAAGGCACTTGCGAGATGGATGCAGAAAGTCATCCTTGGGTCGCTTGGTGTCCTCAACTAAGAGCTATTGACATTTTTTTAGATGGCAGTCGCTCTCACTGGGACTCTGCGGTGGTTGTTTAACTCTTTTTTCAAATTATATATATACTGGGTGTTTTCTCTAACTTGAGACATCGAAATATCTAAAAAAATACGCATTCTATGAAAAAAATATCCGTAATAATAACTTTTCATTTTCGAGAGGGAAAAGCGACTTTGAAAACATTTACAGCCCCCCCCCCAGGAGGCGGGGAGGGGGGTTGCGAATCGAAACAAATTTTTCGAATAAAACTTACGTATTCTATAAAGGAGAATCTGAATCTGTGATACAAAATTGGGGTTACCATTTGAAATTACAAAGTTACCCCCACTCTTGCCTCCTGGGGGGGGGGCTCGTTAAATTTTTTCAAAGTCCACGACAGGGCTTACCGAAAATTATGCAACCCGTCTTATACGCCAATGCTATTCTTATGGCCGTGTATAGCGGGTTGCATACTTTTTAGTAAGCCCTGGCGTGGACACCCTGTATATTCTTCCATAAGGTGAAAACTCTGACCTCTGAAAAAATTAAAATCTCTTGAAAGTCCCATGAAAGTCGAGAGACTTTCAAAGTTTACTCTCGAGAGAGCTTTATGCATTATTGCGCGATTTTCAAAGGATTCTTTTTTTTTTCTTTTCCTTGACGTTTGTTTATCCATTAACGCCACTAATTCCTGGTGAATAAGCAGCCAGACGGTATAATTATTTATTGAAAACCCGGGAAATTACGCCATGAACTTCCAGCAGAGACAGAGGACACGGGTTAATCCTCTTACGAGTGAGTACGCGGCTCGTGCAGCGAAAACTGCGAGTAAAGGTATTAGTATAAAGTATATATAGTTGCGACTTTGCGAACGCACACTAATAAACCTTTTATCGGCTTTGGAGCCGCTCGATTCGCCTGGAAAACTGTGAATCTCTTGAATACTAAGGTTTACGATTTTTATTAACTCGAGAAATCCTTTTCAGCACTGACCTATACATATATATAATTTTTTTCACGAAGGGGTCATACAGTGATACTTGGGAGAATGCTTTACTTTACAAAGTCCAGTGAACTGTTTTCGTTTGTGATGTTTTTTTACGCATTCGCATGTGCTTAAAATACTAGATATAAGTATTGCATCTGAAAAAAGTTATATTTTTTTGAAATTTCCGAGCGAAAAACCGATAGCAAGACAATTTGTGATATTCTTTTGGAATTTCAGGATACCAACGCGCGGCCTAGAAAATATGAAAATTACATAATTACAAGATTTAATCATTTTTACGACTTTTTGATTACGGATTGATTTTTAAGTCACAGAATTTACGTAGTTTTTTGAAATCATTCAAATGTATTTCTGTAATCGTTTTAAAAATATATCTAGCATATTCTTTTTCTGTTTGCTGCATGTTCTATAGGTGAAGACTTAATTCATAATTATCATATCAATTACATACAAATTATCATTGTTGTAATATATTAGGATACTTCACAAAAACATACATAGTAAAATACAAGAATCTGAACTTTAAGAAAAACTGCATAAATTTTATTTTCAGCTTGAATTAAGAACTTGAAATGAATAAGAACTGTTTTGTGTCAAGTGTTGGTTTTTTTGGCTTTGGTGAAGGGAATCAGCGTGTGTGGAAGCAGAAAGGGCATTGAGTGCGGAGATCAGGTGTGAAGGAAGAAGGGTGAGTGAAGGCAAGGGTGTAAAGGTTGAAAGTGAGTTGTAAGTAAAGGAAATTGGAGTGTACGAAAGTTTTGAGGTTAGGAGTGAAAAATTGTTGTCGGGCCAGGGGGGTAAGAGGTAGGCGGGTGAAGAGAGGGTAGCTTCGAGGAACAGTGGGTAAGGTGGGATACTGGGATGCCGACGGTAAGAAGTCCGCAAACGGGCGCCAGAGGACAGGCGGAAGATATGGCAATTGTTGACGAGGTTGCGAGCTCGGTTAGTGGGGTGAAGGGGGAAGATGACAGTTACTGCTGTCCAAAAGTATAACCTAGTAAGTCATATTTGTCGCAAAGGCTATTTTCCAGCATTTATGCAAGAGAAAATTACCTCTATCGGAAATATTACTTAATAGGTTATACTTTTGGACAGCAGAGTAGTGGTAGCGGTCAAGAGAAGTTTAAGACGCCGACCATGGTGGGGACGGCAGAGAGAAGGGATTCCTACAACGCCTGAACAAGCTAGGCAGCGCGGGCTCGAATCGGAGTTTAGACGAATGGCGAAAAAAAGTAAACGTGATCAGTAGTGAGGGGGAAGACAAAAGAAAAAGAGAGGAAGGAGACGATGAGTCAGAAACGGACAATGAAAGCAAGAAAGTCAGGAATAAACTCACAAAACGGAAAACACCAGATAGAAATAGGAGGGACGGAGGGATGTTTGAAAAATTAGAGGCTCTCATAAAAGGGTTTAGAGAGGAAACAAGGAAAATATTGGAAGATATGAATAGGCAGGGAAATGACGTAAAGGGGGAAGTAAGAAAAGTAAGAGAGAAGTGGGAAGAGTGGGATAAACTCTGGAAAGAGGAGAAGGATAAGGTATGGGGCTGTGCATAAATTACGTGAGACGTTTTTCTTCTGTTTGAATAAAGAGGGGAATAAAATTGCTGTGAAGTTGAGAAGGAGACAACGATATAGACAAAAGAAGAACGTCTCACGTAATTTATGGACGATCCCTATGGCGTAAGCTAGAGAGCATAGAGAATAGACAGAAGAAGGATGACGAAAGGAGAAATATTGAGATAAAACAGTTGGAAGAACGGGTGAACAACTTAGAATTGAGGAATGGGCATATGGGGAAAGAAACAGAGGGTGCGGAAATAGACATAGGGAGTAATAAGAACGTGCAAAATGAGAATGAAGGATTGAAAAAGAGACTAAATGACATTGAAAGGAGATTGGAAGGGGAAGAAAGGGCAAAGAGAAAAATAACATAATATTTAAGGGAGTGACAATGGAGAGTGAAACAGGGGAGGTGGAAATCATAAATCTGCTGAGAGATATTGGAGTTCAGGTAAGCGTAGAAGGAGTTAAGAGAATAGGAGGGATAAAGGAAGGAAAAGAAGGAATGTTTATAGTAAAAGTAGGGAGTGAGGAGGAGAAAAAGAAAATTATGGAGAACAAAAAATTATTGAAAGGAAGAAGGGAAAGAATTGGAGAGGATCTGACATGGAGGCAGAGGAAAAGGAGATGGCTAATAGACCAGAGGGCATGGACAGAGAGGTAAAAGGGGCGCATGGTATGGATAGGGAGAGACAGATTATGGATAAATGGGGAGGAATGGTTCTGGGACGAGGAATCAGTTTAACAGAAACTTAGGGAGAAAAAAAGGGAAATTAGTAGCCTCGTTCGTAGATTTTAAAGCAGCTTTCGACACAGTGAATAGAAAAGTTCTATGGCAGGCAATGAAAGAGAGGGGAATAGAGGAAGGGTTAGTGAAGAGGATAGAGGAAATTTTTACTGAAACCAGGATTAGGGTTAAGATAGGAGGAAAAAAGGGGAAGTTTTCTGGACAGAAAGAGGTCTTGGGCAAGGGTGCCCGTTGAGTCCGCTGCTCTTTAATATACTGCTGGCAGACTTAGAGGAGAAGCTAAAGGAGAAAGGGAAAGGGGGGACGATTCTGGGTAATAGCAAACTATAATCTCTAGCATACGCGGACGACGTAGTTCTATTAGCAGACGATGAGAAGGGGATGAACCTAATGATAAATATTTTCGAAGAGTATGTAGGAGCAAAAGAACTGTCGGTGAACGTAGGGAAGACCAAGGTGATGTGCTTCAGAAAGAGAAAGACCAAAATAGGTTACGATTGGAAGATGAACGGACAAACAGTGGAAAGTGTGGAGGAATTCTGTTACTTAGGTTTCTGGATTGAGGCAGGAGGGGGAAACGAAGTGCAAGTGAGGAAGAGAATCAAAGGTGCGAGAAAAGTAATGGGCCAAGTATGGGGTATAGGAAAGAGAAGGTTCAAGGACGATTGGAGAATGAGGGTCTGGTTGTTTGATGCGTTGGTATGGGCGGTATTGGGTTATGGGGTAGAAGTCTGGGGATGGAAGGAACATAGGAAAGTGGAAAGCATGCATGAGAGATTTCTGAGATGGGTAATGGGGGTTAGTTGGAGTTGCCCAGGATACATGTTGAGGGAAGAACTAGGAAGGGAGAAAATGGTAACGAGACAAATTAAGAGAGCCTGGAGGTTTGAAGAAAAGCTGAAAAGGGGAGAGGGGAGCAGAATAGCACAAGTATGCTTGGAAGAAATTCGGAACAAGGAGACGAGAGGAAATTTGGGAAACTCGAAATGGGAGGAAGAAAGGGCAAAAATGAGGAGGGTTTGTGAGATACAAGAAGGGGTTCTGGATTCGCAGAACATAGAATTAGAGCTATTAGTAAGACAAGGAGAAGAGAGATGGAGAAAGATTATGGATTCTAGGTACAATAGATTGTATATGATGGTCCAAGTGTTGACGGAACCAGAATATTTGCTAAAGATGGAAAAGGAAGACAAATTGAATAGGGTGGTACGGTTTAGAATGGGGGAAGGAGTGAAAGCTTGTAGATATTGGATGGATGAAGAGGACAATCTGTGCAGAGTATGTGGATACGAAGTGGAGTCATGGGCACATGTGTTAGAGAGGTGTACAGGAGAGGAAGATGGACAGTTGAGTGTGGATGAGTGTTTGAGATGGATCATGGATGGTAATGGACAGGGAGTGATGTGGATGAAAAAACTGGAAGAATTAAGAGAAAGCAAGGGATCAGGGCAGAGCCAAACGGGTAATCCTGTTTAAAGGAAAGTAACCAGTAAAAAATTTCAAATTTTAAATCGGTGAAAATACATTTGAGGGTAAGAGAAAACGGAAGCCCTGGAAGATCGCTCATTTTAGAAGTTTAGGAAGAATCGTATTAATATTATTGTTATTATTTAAGGCGAGGCACTAGAATATAAGCAGCGGATAAGATACACTGAGGATGAAGTGTAAATATATGTACAGGGAGCGGAGGCCCTCAAACCCGTAAAAGGGAAAGATTAAATATACATACATAGTTTTTTTAAATCAATCACATGTATTTCTGTAATCGTTTTAAAAATATACCTGTCTGCCTTTTCTAAAATTCTTTTTCTGTTTGCTGCATGTTCTATAGGTGAAGAGTTATTAAATAATTATCATATCAATTACATACAAATTATCATTGTTGTAATATATTAGGATACTTCACAAAACCATACATAGTAAAATACAAGAATCTGAACTTTAAGAAAAACTGCATGAATTTCATTTTCAACTTGAATTAAGTAAATCAATTTCAACCATGAATTGTTATCAAATACCGTGTCTCTGTCTGGAATATGTAGTATTACAATTAACAACTGGTAAGTATGTTAACTTTCGAATGATTTCCAGTCGTGCGATCTGAAATTCATGGAATGATGACGATTTACGCGTGGATGCATATATATTTAAGTAGTTTGTGAAACGTTTTCACTTAAATAAAACAAAAGTATTTTAAAAATTGTTGACATTCAGAATTGATCAAAAGTAAGTGTTGTTCGATGCCTGTTCAAATCTGTTTTGGACATGTGCGTCTTTGTAAACAAAATCATGAGTTAAAGCTAAGACAAATTCCAAGTTCAAGTTTTTATGGAAAATAAATTGCCTTACCTTATTTTGACTATTTTTATCGTATTTTATACGTAGGGTATGTTATAATTCAAAAAATACTAAATGAAGGGTTATCAGAATGTCAACAACATTTGTGTCTCAAGTAAACCTAAAAATTTCATTTTACGTGCATGAATTTTACGTAGGAATGATCCTTTTGATTATATCTGGAAGTCAGCCTACAGTTTACCCCAGAAAAACAGACAATGAAAGTAATAGAATGAAAATAAAACAAATTTTCTAAGGTCTTCAAGAAGTGCACAAGCAAAAAATACAAGATTTCGCGATCTGATTGCTGTAAAAAGGACATGACAGATCTTAATATCAACAGAAGAGCCTAATTATGTAAATTAACTCCACAGATCAGGATTGAAATTTAATCTTAAGCATGCTCGAACCACTAGGATGAGATGTGAAAGCCGGCAAAGCCGAAATTCGATTATCAATTTGCATCAAATAACAATCGACCTGGTCGTAAGGCGTATTCCGCAGTTCGGACTTTGGATTAGATGCTTTTGTTGGCTAGGTTCGCTATAGGAGAACGTTGGACTCGAATTCGCTTTGCTTATGAATGGGTGCGAACTGCGAATCCGCTTTTGCTCTGCAGAATGCCCGACGTGCGTTCGTCCTGAATTCACGTGTACAACGCTAGCGGTGCATAAATAGACAGAAACATGCTGATGCCGTTTCGAATAGTAAGACTTTCATTGTTCCGAATTCAGCCAAGTCTTTGAGCTTTTTGAAGCTGAAATCCTTATGGCCCATATTACATCATTTCGTAAATAAAATGAAGCTAGACTTAATAATATAGAATGAAATAATAAAAATTTAGTCCTTGAATATATTCAAAAAATATTTAGACTCGTTTTCTATAACTAGAAAAAAATTAGGGCTTATAAATATAATAATTGGTATAAAATGTGTTGCGCGTATACAAGCAATAAATAGGAAGAGTAAAATCTTAAGGAAGGTATTTAAAAAATGGATTCTTCCACAGAAAAAATGTTTCCTATATGTGTCTACAATATATTGATTCAAATAGTTTTCTTCGTCGAACGATATAATGCGTTCAGTTAAGTTTTTTGCAACAAAATTTTTGCCTTTTTTCCTGAGAAATAAAATTTCCGTTTTCCCGGTGCAATTATAATCCAGTGTTTATAAGAAAAAGTATATTTTTAACAAACTTACGTATATAGAAATATTATAATACAGAAATGTTACAATAATAACGTATAAAGTGCTTTAAAGATCCTGTCAATTATTTTTGTTCGCAACTCTTAATATTTCTCACTTTTAAGTAATTCATACATTTTTAACTTTCAAAACACGAATAATATTTTTCTACGCAAAAGGTATTGAAATGAATTAGAGCTCAAGAGACTAAAGATTTCTTATATCATTTTATTTCAGAAATCACCTAAATGCTCTAGCTGGTAACAATTACGCATAACAACATTTTGATTATAATAGTTAGCTGAACTTCAGCTTTGACAACTTAGCAGTACTTTATAATTCATTGATCGAAAGACCACAAGAGCTATAGGACATAAACTATTAGCAAAATATAAATTCTTATATAGAACTAAAGATCCTTATTTAATCTTATTTCATTTTATTTTGAAATTTTTGATGAATATCTAAATTATGTATAGGAGAGAGTCCAGTGAACTTTAAAAAAAGTTACATGAAAGAAATTGTTGATTACCTAAAAATAAAATGTATAAATTTTTGAAAGTATGAAAGTAAAAATGTGACTTTACGATATTTTAGTGTTTTCTCGTTTATAAAATTTTATATCACATGAATCGAAGGTTCTCAATATAGTTTAGTGGTTTATAAAATTCCTGATTTTGATTTTTTAGACTTATTTGTATTTGTTGTAGAAAACAAATTATGTCATGGTTTTTCATACTTCGTTAAAAGGTGGGCTTATTTAAATTTTCCTGCAAAAAATGTATTAATAAACATAATTAAAATCAATATAATTAACAATTTGACCAATTTTCCTCAATAATACCTAATACCTCTAATGGTAAATAGTTTTATGTATTGAAGATAATTCATATCTATGAATTATCTTACTCTTGGATTTAAAAAAAATAACATTTGAAGGGATTTTTTTGGTTAAATCAAAAGTTGGAAATTCAAAATGGCAGATTCAAAATTGCTATCAACAGTTTTTAAAAATGATCTGATTGATTGACAATAAAACTCCTCCTCTGGGGGCTGTAACACCTTGTAGTTGGTGGGGAGGCTTAAGCATGTGGGACATAGGGGTCAAAAGGACCTCGGCCTGCATGCGTATGGATATGAATGAAAGGATCCCTATAAACGGGCTCTCCTGGCATGTGTGATTACCGTATGGTAGATCCCTGGGTCAAGGCCCCTCCCGGACCGACTTACAGTTTTGTTATCGGGACAGGAATGACATGCGGCCCACATAGCGACTAAGAAACAGCCCTCCGTTTTTGTTATGGTGGTTTGCAAGCGGATATTTGCACATTGAGTATCTCACTCAATGTGACCACCCCCCTAAGCTGTGGCTGTAGAGCGATCGTGCTCATGGCACTTTGGCACCTAGGAATTACGAAGGTGGTTTAAAGGCCTCTCGGGGACACCGGACTACCTCCCCGAGTAATTGTAGTTTTACACCTGCATGCGGGGCTCTGCAGGGGCGGACCTTTATTTCCCAAGCTTGTCGTGGGATCAATATGGATACTCAAAATAATAAGAAGGAGGCAGAAGGGAGGTGGCGGAGGGGGATGAGGTGTTGGGCCTTTACGGGCCCAACTTAACCCTTATCCCTCTATCTGTCTCTCCGGCAAGCCAAGTTCAGTTGATGGCTGTGGCTCCAGCTCCCTTGGGAGCTGAGGGATCGACGTTCCCTCTGAACGAGGAAATGGTATTGGGAAAGGCCAATCGGCCCTCCAATAAGAAAAATGGCATCAATGGTTCCCAGAAAAAGAGACTGAGGAGGAAAGCGCGGCAGACTAGAGAAGCAGCTGCGGTAGCTGAAGCGTCGGCAGCTGAAGGGTTGACATCCAGAACTGAGGCCCAGAAGACAGGTAGAGGCTCGGAGGACACCCCACCGGGGGTGGCTGGGTCTGTGAAGAGGCAGAAGCCGGCCCAGCAGCCGACCAACAGAGAGTCGTCGGGAGCTGGACTGACTGCCGCTCAGAGGACCAACCCCCTGACGGTGGTGGTGGATGACACGAACTACCCGTACTCATTGCTCACGGTGGAGCCGCTTGAGATTTTCAGGGAGGCTACCTGGAGGGCGCTAGGAAAAGTGTCCCTAGATCAATGGCCAAAATTTGTGACCTCCTTCTGCAGAGGAGGGGTTTTTGTATTTGTGGCAGCCGAGCCAGCGGCTAAAGCTTGGCTACTCAAAGCGGTGGTCCAGACAGAGTCGTGGGAAGGTGCGTCCCTTAAGGTGGGTGGGGTTTAGTTGTTCCCGAAGATGGTAAGAGCTACAGCGTGGTTCCCGGGCAAACCGGAAGACCCGTCTGAGGTGCTCCGTCGGTTGCAGGGAGTCCTGGCGAATTGTCAGGCAAGAAAAGCCTCAGGAAGGAGACACACTAGGAGGCACTAGGTGTATGTAGTCGTGTATATTCCTGAGTCCAAACGAGGGCCCTTTCGGCCCTCAACAACAGGCCCTCCTATCACTTTGGAAGGTCAACTTTAGGGTTAACGGCCAGGGACAGGAGGAGCCTGTTGAGATGCAGGAAGATCGGGAGCAGACCTAAATGACTGCTCCTGGTCTAACCATTGCCCAGATTAACTTGCATGACAGCAAAGGCGCCTCTGCAGTTTTGCAGAGGGGCATGGCTGCAAGGCATACAGGTATCTTGCTAATCCAAGAACCATGGTTAGTTCGAGATACCATAAGGGGATTAGGGGGGGTGGTCTTTTTTGTAACAGGGACCCCAAGGCGGCCAAAACAAGGGCATGTATACAGACGAAGGGAGTTAGTGCTGTCCTGCTGCTTGAACTATGTTCGAGAGACGTAATGGTGATAGCCATGCATCTCAAAGGAATAGGGAGGCTAGTTCTAGGATCAGCTTATTTTCCTTATGACAGCGATACTAACCCACCAGTGGAGGTATGTACACTGGTGGAATATTGCAAGGTAAGAAGCATTCCTCTTCTGTTGGGGTTCGATGCTAATTCCCGCCATACTTTGTGGGTTAGCACGGATGTCAGCTCAAGAGGTAATGACTTACTGGAATACCTAATCACTACTGACTTAGATATTCTTAACACGGGTAACACCTCGACGTTCCGTATTTCTGTCAGGGAAGAAGTCATTGACATAACTCTCTGCACCATTAGTTTTACGGATAGTATCAAGTAGTGGAGGGTTTCAGATTAACCTTCTCTCTCAGATCACTCATGGATAGAGTTCGTGTTGGAATCCGTTATACCCGCTCAATTATTATTCCCAGATCAATTCGAGACGTGGACACCCTGGAGATGGCAGCCAAAACTTTCATGGAAGCCGTCAAAGCTACTTATGAAAGTAATTGTCGACCTACAAGAGTCCGAAAGGCTGGGGAGACACACTGGTAGAATGGGAAACTCGAAGAGCTTCGCAGGCTAACCAGAAAGAGGTTCAGACGTGAGATTATTGGCAAAACGAAGGAACTATGGACGTCATTCACAACGATGAGGGACGAATACGGAGGTGCAATACATAAGGCAAAGCAGGAGAGCTGGACCGACTTTTGCACAGATATCGAGAAGGCAGCTGAGGCGGCTAGATTGGACAGGCTGCTTTCTCGAAATCCGGACGCTATTCTCGGCACATTTTCCAAGCTTTTCAAGGTCTGGAGAAGGGGAGACGGCAACTCAGAGGCAAGCAAAGTCACCTGTGGCCCAACTGGGCCCCAAACGACGGTTTGCCAACGAGATTGTCACCCCTGCCGGGGTCAGGTCAGTCTTCTGGCCCGGATGGCATATATCCAGCCCTCTTACAGAGGGCTGGAGAGATCATCATAGGGCCGCTAGTGATCCCTGCTAGGGCTAGTTTGACGTTGGGATATGTCCCGACGGCCTGGAGGGGTACGAGAGTAGTCTTCATCCCGAAGGCAGGTAGAATCGGTTATACTTCACCCAAGGATTTCCGGTCCATCAGCCTAACTTCTTTCCTATTAAAAACAGTGGAAAGACTTGTGGATAGATATATCCGCGATAAGGTTTTGTCAAGCAGACCGCTCTACAAGGAGCAACACGCCTATAGGGCTGGTCTAATTGAAGTTCAACTGAAGGAGAAAGGCCTTGCGATTGGAACCTTTATGGACATCGAAGGGGTCTTCAATAACACCTCTAGAGAGGTGATGAGGGCGGCCATGATTACACATGGTGTGCCTACTGCAGTCGTGGAATGAAAGTGCCACATCTTGGCCAACAGGGTCTAACCACAACTAAGGGTGACGTCACTCCAAGTGGAACCATTGACTCGGGATGTCCGCAGGGGGGGGGGGGGGGTTGTCGCCCTTGATGTGGTGCCTGGTAGTGGATGAATTGCTTCATCTACTCTCGAGTCAGAGCCTTCACGTCATAGTCCATGCGGACGATATATTGGTTATCGTGCGTGGTCAGCATCTGGATGTGCTCTTCGGAGTAATGCAGCAAGCACTGATGATAGTAGACTCATGGTGTAAGAAAACTGGATTATCGGTTAATCCGAGTAAGACAGATGTGGTTGTTTTCACCAGAAGGTACAAGTGGGGATCTACGAGTACATTGAAACTTGGAGGACAACAACTGGAAATCAAAGAACGAGCTAAATATCTAGGAGTAATTCTGGATAAGGAGCTGTCATGGAATGAGCACCTGGAAAACAAGTGCAAGAAGCTAGTAGCGCCCCTATGGCTCTGTAGGAGAGCCATAGGGAAAAGCTGGGGCTTGAAGCCAGAGACACTTATGTGGATTTATATAGCGATCTTGCGACCCAGGTTAACCTATGCGGCGGTAGTCTGGTGTAGCAGGGTCGAGCTGTCCACGGTGAAGTCTGGACTGGAACGGATCAGGGGACTGACTTTGAGAGGCATCACTGGAGCTTCGAAGTCGACACCCACGATGGCACTGGGGGCATTAATAGGCTTAAAGCCCCTTCATCTTAACATCAAGGGCGTGGCTGCGAAGGCGGCCTGGAGGCTAAATTTGGTGAATGACAGAAGGTTCTCGATAGCAGTGAAGATCCTAGTCGACATAGCGAGGAGGCCGACCCTGAACATACCCTGGGACAAAATGGTCACTCGCCACCTCTTCGACAAGAAGTATCGAGTTAGCCTATCCACGAATGAGGAATAGGTTGAGGGCGACGCATACCTGCCCTGTGATGGAGACAACTGGTTTACAGATGGCTCCAGGAACGAGGAGAATGCAGGAGTCGGCGTATATCATAGAAGGAATGGAATGGGCTTCAGAATTAAGATGGGTTCCTACGCCACAGTTCTACAATCAGAGATTATGGCCATACTCCAGTGTGCCTACAAGGCAAGGGAGTACGGCGATAAAAGGAACATCCGTACCTGCTCAGACAGCAGGGCTGCTATATTGGCCCTGAATGGAACAACGACTACGTCGCTATTAGTATGGGAATGCTTTGAAGCACTAAATACGTTAGCGACCGAAAACCGAGTGACTCTGCTATGGATCCCTGGACACAGTGGTATCGAGGACAATGAGATATCGGATAAGCTAGCCAAGCTAGCAGCAGGAAAAAAATTTTACTGGACCCTAGCCACTGTTAGGTATTTCCAGCAGGTTAGTCACTGAAGTAATTAACAGTTGGCTGACTGAGGAACATCAGAGTGAGTGGGACTTAGTTTCTGGTTGCAGACAGGCCAAAACACTCTTGGGCTCAAAGCTTAACTCCAACCGAGCTAGAGAAATACTTGAGCTCGGGAGGAATGAAATCAAAGTCCTAACAGAACTATTCATAGGACATGGGAAGTTAGGATATCACATACATAAGATAGGGCTTGCAGAAAGTCCCCTCTGTCGTCTGTGCGGAAAGGATAATGAGACATCTACTCACATCCTTTGTTACTGCCCTGCGGTTGCGGGGAAACGTCTAACACTCACAGGTCAGGGGCTGCTAAGGTCTCAACCCAGAACTAATAATAAATAATAATAAATAATAATACAAGAAAACTCATGTTTTAAGTGTTTCTGAGTTACAGATACCAAACATTGTATAAAAAAATCAAAATTCAAAATAGCGGATCCAAACTTGCTACCAGATTTTGAAAAAAAAGTATGCTATTGGTAACAAACGAATTTTTAAGGGCTTTTTGAGTGATAGATTCCAAATACTGTATTTTTTTTTAAGTCCGGGTTTTCTTAATTTTGGATCCTTCGTTTTTAATTTTTTAATTTGGTATACATTTAGTATACATTTTTTATATATTTTTTTATATATTTTATTTTTATTATTATTATTAATTATATATATAATAATATATATAATTAATTATTATTATTAATATTTTTATATATTATTATTTTAGTATACATTTAGTATACAATTTAGTATACATATTCTGGGGAAAGCCCCAGAAAATGAGTGTTATACGAATCAGATAATTTTTTATATTGTTGGTTCGCCATTTTGACTCCTCAATTTTTAATGCGATATTTGGAATATGTTACTCAAAAAAACCTGTGCCACTGTGTATCATTTTAAGATAGTTGTATCAAAAATCAGGTCTATGGAAACCAAAATTGTCTGTGATTTTAAAAAATTTGAAATGATATTATCAGTCATGTGTAATAAAAGAAAAGACACTATTTTTTGGAGAAAGTTTAACTTGCGAAAAATAATGATTTTTAGAATAGTTTTTATAAATGAATTCATTCATGCTCTCGCTTCTTACCAATTTCGTAAAAATGGTTGAATTTCAATAAATCACAACATATTTTTACGAGGAGAAAGTTACCTACAATTTTTGAAATAATCAAACAATCTTCAAATATAGTTATCTGTTTAAACAATGTTTCCCTGGAACAAATGAGCCACCGTTTATTTAAATTTACGAAATCTCTCGTCGTCCCGAAATTCGGGATGAGTAGTCAAATATTTTTCATAAG